>JAHCLQ010000571.1:0-62441 GCA_023678885.1 Pogostemon cablin | reverse complement strand
GAGAATCAACTTTGCACTGTGTTTTTTTAGTGACTCTATGGCGTAAGCTTCGTAGTAGTTATATACTCTGAAAACATTTTCTCCAATTATACACTCATGTAAAATAACTAATTTTTACCCCAAAAATTGTAAGAAAAGTCTCACTTCAAAGAGTTCTTGACCTGGCACATGGTGTGGAATCAACTCTGCACTATGAGTTTTTTTTTAGTGACTCTACGGTGCAAGCTTCCTAGCATTTTATACTCTGAAAAAATGTTCTCCAAATATATTCTCATGTGTAATAACTAATTTGACCATAAAAATAGCAAGAAAATGCTCACTTTCAAGGAGTTCTTGACCAGAACCCGCTCACAGAGTGGAATCAGCTATGCACTGTGAGTTTTTAGTGACTTATGGTGCAAGCTTCCTAGCATTTTTATAGTATTAAAACATGTTCCCCAACTACATTCTTATGAGTTGTAACTAATTTGACCATAAAAATTGCAAGAAAATGCTCATTTTAGTAAGTTCTTGACCGGCTCAAGGATTAGAATCAGTTCTGCACTTTGAGTTTTTAGTGACTTTATGACGCAAGCTTCCTAGCATTTTTATACTCTAAAAAATATTTTTCCAACTATATGCTCATGTCTAATAATAATTTTGACCATAAAAATGGCAAGAAATGCTTATCTTCAAGGAGTTCTTGACCTGGCTCACGGAGTAGAATCAACTCTGTACATTTTCTTTTTAGTGACTCTAAGGTGCAAGATTCCTAGCATTTTACACTCTGAAAACATGTGACCTTAAAAAATGGCAAGAAAATGCTCACTTCAAAGAGTTTCTTGACCGGGCTCACTAAGTAGAATCAGCTCTGCACTTTGACTTTTTAGTGACTCCATGGCGCATGCTTCCTAGCATTTTTATACTCTGAAAACATGTTCTCCAACTAAATTCTCATGTCTAATAACTAATTTGACAATAAAAAATGCTAAGAAAATGCACACTTCAAGGAGTTCTTGACCTGACTCATGGAGTAGAATCAGCTCTCACTGTGAGTTTTTAGTGACTCTATTGTGCAAGCTTCCTAGCATTTTTATACTCTGAAAACATGTTCTCCAAATATATTCTCATGACTAATAACTAATTTGACCACAAAAATGGCAATAAATTGCTCACTTGAAGGAGTTCTTGACCTGGCTCACATAGGAGAATCAACTTTGCACTGTGTTTTTTTAGTGACTCTATGGCGCAAGCTTCGTAGTAGTTATATACTCTGAAAACATGTTCTCCAATTATACACTCACGTAAAAGAACTAATTTTACCCTAAAAATTGTAAGAAAAGTCTCACTTCAAAGAGTTCTTGACCTAGCTCATGGTGTGGAATCAACTCTGGCACTATGAGTTTTTAGTGACTCTACGGTGCAAGCTTCCTAGCATTTTATACTCTGAAAAAATGTTCTCCAAATATATTCTAATGTGTAATAACTAATTTGACCATAAAAATAGCAAGAAAATGCTCACTTCAAGGAGTTCTTGACCAGGCTCACAGAGTGGAATCAGCTATGCACTGTGAGTTTTTAGTGACTTTATGGTGCCAGCTTCCTAGCATTTTTATAGTATTAAAACATGTTCCCCAACTACATTCTTATGAGTTGTAACTAATTTGACCTTAAAAATGGCAAGAAAATGCTCATTTCAGTTTGTTCTAGACCTGGCTCAAGGAGTAGAATCAGTTCTGCACTTTGAGTTTTTAGTGACTTTATGACGCAAGCTTCCTAGCATTTTTATACTCTAAAAATATTTTCTCCAACTATATGCTCATGTCTAATAATAATTTGACCATAAAAATGGCAAGAAAATGCTTATCTTCAAGGAGTTCTTGACCTGGCTCACGGAGTAGAATCAACTCTGTACATTTTCTTTTTAGTGACTCTAAGGTGCAAGATTCCTAGTATTTTACACTCTGAAAACATGTGACCTTAAAAAATGGCAAGAAAATGCTCACTTCAAAGAGTTCTTGACCGGGCTCACTAAGTAGAATCAGCTCTGCACTTTGACTTTTTAGTGACTCCATGGCGCATGCTTCCTAGCATTTTTATACTCTGAAAACATGTTCTCCAACTAAATTCTCATGTCTAATAACTAATTTGACAATAAAAATGCTAAGAAAATGCACACTTCAAGGAGTTCTTGACCTGACTCATGGAGTAGAATCAGCTCTCACTGTGAGTTTTTAGTGACTCTATGGTGCAAGCTTCCTAGCATTTTTATACTCTGAAAACATGTTCTCCAAATATATTCTCATGTCTAATAACTAATTTGACCACAAAAATGGCAATAAAATACTCACTTGAAGGAGTTCTTGACCTGGCTCACATAGGAGAATCAACTTTGCACTGTGTTTTTTTAGTGACTCTATGGCGCAAGCTTCGTAGTAGTTATATACTTTGAAAACATGTTCTCCAATTATACACTCATGTAAAATAACTAATTTTACCCTACAAATTGTAAGAAAAGTCTCACTTCAAAGAGTTCTTGACCTGGCACAAGGTGTGGAATCAACTCTGCACTATGAGTTTTTAGTGACTCTACGGTGCTAGCTTCCTAACATTTTATACTCTGAAAAAATGTTCTCCAAATATATTCTCATGTGTAATAACTAATTTGACCATAAAAATAGCAAGAAAATGCTCACTTCAAGGAGTTCTTGACCAGGCTCACAGAGTGGAATCAGCTATGCACTGTGAGTTTTTAGTGACTTTATGGTGCCAGCTTCCTAGCATTTTTATAGTATTAAAACATGTTCCCCAACTACATTCTTATGAGTTGTAACTAATTTGACCATAAAAATGGCAAGAAAATGCTCATTTTAGTAAGTTCTTGACCTGGCTCAAGGAGTAGAATCAGTTCTGCACTTTGAGTTTTTAGTGACTTTATGACGCAAGCTTCCTAGCATTTTTATACTCTGAAAATATTTTCTCCAACTATATGCTCATGTCTAATAATAATTTGACCATAAAAATGGCAAGAAAATGCTTATCTTCAAGGAGTTCTTGACCTGGCTCACGGAGTAGAATCAACTCTGTACATTTTATTTTTAGTGACTCTAAGGTGCAAGATTCCTAGCATTTTACACTCTGAAAACATGTGACCTTAAAAAATGGCAAGAAAATGCTCACTTCAAAGAGTTCTTGACCGGGCTCACTAAGTAGAATCAGCTCTGCACTTTGACTTTTTAGTGACTCCATGGCGCATGCTTCCTAGCATTTTTATACTCTGAAAACATGTTCTCCAACTAAATTCTCATGTCTAATAACTAATTTGACAATAAAAATGCTAAGAAAATGCACACTTCAAGGAGTTCTTGACCTGACTCATGGAGTAGAATCAGCTCTCACTATGAGTTTTTAGTGACTCTATGGTGCAAGCTTCCTAGCATTTTTATACTCTGAAAACATGTTCTCCAAATATATTCTCATGTCTAATAACTAATTTGACCACAAAAATGGCAATAAAATGCTCACTTGAAGGAGTTCTTGACCTGGCTCACATAGGAGAATCAACTTTGCACTGTGTTTTTTTAGTGACTCTATGGCGCAAGCTTCGTAGTAGTTATATACTCTGAAAACATGTTCTCCAATTATACACTCATGTAAAATAACTAATTTTACCCTAAAAATTGTAAGAAAAGTCTCACTTCAAAGAGTTCTTGACCTAGCTCATGGTGTGGAATCAACTCTGCACTATGAGTTTTTAGTAACTCTACGGTGCAAGCTTCCTAGCATTTTATACTCTGAAAAAATGTTCTCCAAATATATTCGAATGTGTAATAACTAATTTGACCATAAAAATAGCAAGAAAATGCTCACTTCAAGGAGTTCTTGACCAGGCTCACAGAGTGGAATCAGCTATGCACTGTGAGTTTTTAGTGACTTTATGGTGCCAGCTTCCTAGCATTTTTATAGTATTAAAACATGTTCCCCAACTACATTCTTATGAGTTGTAACTAATTTGACCTTAAAAATGGCAAGAAAATGCTCATTTCAGTTTGTTCTTGACCTGGCTCAAGGAGTAGAATCAGTTCTGCACTTTGAGTTTTTAGTGACTTTATGACGCAAGCTTCCTAGCATTTTTATACTCTAAAAATATTTTCTCCAACTATATGCTCATGTCTAATAATAATTTGACCATAAAAATGGCAAGAAAATGCTTATCTTCAAGGAGTTCTTGACCTGGCTCACGGAGTAGAATCAACTCTGTACATTTTATTTTTAGTGACTCTAAGGTGAAAGATTCCTAGCATTTTACACTCTGAAAACATGTGACCTTAAAAAATGGCAAGAAAATGCTCACTTCAAAGAGTTCTTGACCGGGCTCACTAAGTAGAATCAGCTCTGCACTTTGACTTTTTAGTGACTCCATGGCGCATGCTTCCTAGCATTTTTATACTCTGAAAACATGTTCTCCAACTAAATTCTCATGTCTAATAACTAATTTGACAATAAAAATGCTAAGAAAATGCACACTTCAAGGAGTTCTTGACCTGACTCATGGAGTAGAATCAGCTCTCACTGTGAGTTTTTAGTGACTCTATGGTGCAAGCTTCCTAGCATTTTTATACTCTGAAAACTTGTTCTCCAAATATATTCTCATGTCTAATAACTAATTTGACCACAAAAATGGCAATAAAATGCTCACTTGAAGGAGTTCTTGACCTGGCTCACATAGGAGAATCAACTTTGCACTGTGTTTTTTTAGTGACTCTATGGCGCAAGCTTCGTAGTAGTTATATACTCTGAAAACATGTTCTCCAATTATACACTCATGTAAAATAACTAATTTTACGCTAAAAATTGTAAGAAAAGTCTCACTTCAAAGAGTTCTTGACCTAGCTCATGGTGTGGAATCAACTCTGCACTATGAGTTTTTAGTGACTCTACGGTGCAAGCTTCCTAGCATTTTATACTCTGAAAAAATGTTCTCCAAATATATTCGAATGTGTAATAACTAATTTGACCATAAAAATAGCAAGAAAATGCTCACTTCAAGGAGTTCTTGACCAGGCTCACAGAGTGGAATCAGCTATGCACTGTGAGTTTTTAGTGACTTTATGGTGCCAGCTTCCTAGCATTTTTATAGTATTAAAACATGTTCCCCAACTACATTCTTATGAGTTGTAACTAATTTGACCTTAAAAATGGCAAGAAAATGCTCATTTCAGTTTGTTCTTGACCTGGCTCAAGGAGTAGAATCAGTTCTGCACTTTGAGTTTTTAGTGACTTTATGACGCAAGCTTCCTAGCATTTTTATACTCTAAAAATATTTTCTCCAACTATATGCTCATGTCTATTAATAATTTGACCATAAAAATGGCAAGAAAATGCTTATCTTCAAGGAGTTCTTGACCAGGCTCATGGAGTAGAATCAACTCTGTACATTTTCTTTTTAGTGACTCTAAGGTGCAAGATTCCTAGCATTTTACACTCTGAAAACATGTGACCTTAAAAAATGGCAAGAAAATGCTCACTTCAAAGAGTTCTTGACCGGGCTCACTAAGTAGAATCAGCTCTGCACTTTGACTTTTTAGTGACTCCATGGCGCATGCTTCCAAGCATTTTTATACTCTGAAAACATGTTCTCCAACTAAATTCTCATGTCTAATAACTAATTTGACAATAAAAATGCTAAGAAAATGCACACTTCAAGGAGTTCTTGACCTGACTCATGGAGTAGAATCAGCTCTCACTGTGAGTTTTTAGTGACTCTATGTTGCAAGCTTCCTAGCATTTTTATACTCTGAAAACATGTTCTCCAAATATATTCTCATGTCTAATAACTAATTTGACCACAAAAATGGCAATAAAATGCTCACTTGAAGGAGTTCTTGACCTGGCTCACATAGGAGAATCAACTTTGCACTGTGTTTTTTTAGTGACTCTATGGCGCAAGCTTCGTAGTAGTTATATACTCTGAAAACATGTTCTCCAATTATACACTCATGTAAAATAACTAATTTTACCCTAAAAATTGTAAGAAAAGTCTCACTTCAAAGAGTTCTTGACCTAGCTCATGGTGTGGAATCAACTCTGCACTATGAGTTTTTAGTGACTCTACGGTGCAAGCTTCCTAGCATTTTATACTCTGAAAAAATGTTCTCCAAATATATTCTCATGTGTAATAACTAATTTGACCATAAAAATAGCAAGAAAATGCTCACTTCAAGGAGTTCTTGACCAGGCTCACAGAGTGGAATCAGCTATGCACTGTGAGTTTTTAGTGACTTTATGGTGCCAGCTTCCTAGCATTTTTATAGTATTAAAACATGTTCCCCAACTACATTCTTATGAATTGTAACTAATTTGACCATAAAAATGGCAAGAAAATGCTCATTTCAGTTTGTTCTTGACCTGGCTCAAGGAGTAGAATCAGTTTTGCACTTTGAGTTTTTAGTGACTTTATGACGCAAGCTTCCTAGCATTTTTATACTCAAAAATATTTTCTCCAACTATATGATCAAGTCTAATAATAATTTGACCATAAAAATGGCAAGAAAATGCTTATCTTCAAGGAGTTCTTGACCTGGCTCACGGAGTAGAATCAACTCTGTACATTTTCTTTTTAGTGACTCTAAGGTGCAAGATTCCTAGCATTTTACACTCTGAAAACATTTGACCTTAAAAAATGGCAAGAAAATGCTCACTTCAAAGAATTCTTGACCTGGCTCACTAAGTAGAATCAGCTCTGCACTTTGACTTTTTAGTGACTCCATGGCGCATGCTTCCTAGCATTTTATACTCTGAAAACATGTTCTCCAACTAAATTCTCATATTTAATAACTAATTTGACAATAAAAATGCTAAGAAAATGCACACTTCAAGGAGTTCTTGACCTGACTCATGGAGTAGAATCAGCTCTCACTGAGAGTTTTTAGTGACTCTATGGTGCAAGCTTCCTAGCATTTTTATACCCTGAAAACATGTTCTCCAAATATATTATCATGTCTAATAACTAATTTGACCACAAAAATGGCAATAAAATGCTCACTTGAAGGAGTTCTTGACCTGGCTCACATAGGAGAATCAACTTTGCACTGTGTTTTTTTAGTGACTCTATGGCGCAAGCTTCGTAGCAGTTATATACTCTGAAAACATGTTCTCCAATTATACACTCATGTAAAATAACTAATTTTTCCCTAAAAATTGTAAGAAAAGTCTCACTTCAAAGTGTTCTTGACCTGGCCCACGGTGTGGAATCAACTCTGCACTATGAGTTTTTAGTGACTCTACGGTGCAAGCTTCCTAGCATTTTATACTCTGAAAACATGTTCTCCAAATATATTTTCATGTGTAATAACTAATTTTACCATAAAAATGGCAAGAAAATGCTCACTTCATGGAGTTCTTGACCAGGATCACAGAGTGGAATCAGCTATGCACTGTGAGTTTTTAGTGACTTTATGGTGCCAGCTTCCTAGCATTTTTATAGTATTAAAACATGTTCCCCAACTACATTCTTATGAGTAATAACTAATGTGACCATAAAAATGGCAAGAAAATGCTCATTTCAGTGAGTTCTTGACCTGTCTCAAGGAGTAGAATCAGTTCTGCACTTTGAGTTTTTTGTGACTCTATGCCGTAAGCTTCCTAGCATTTTTATACTCTAAAAACATTTTCTCCAACTATATGCACATGTCTAATAATAATTTGACCATAAAAGTGGCAAGAAAATGCTTACTTCAAGGAGTTCTTGACCTGGCTCACGGAGTAGAATCAACTCTGAATATTTTCTTTTTAGTGACTCTACGGTGCAAGATTCATAGCATTTTATACTCTGAAAACATTTGACCTTAAAAAATGGCAAGAAAATGCTCACTTCAAAGAGTTCTTGACCTGACTCACTGAGTAGAATCAGCTCTGCACTTTGACTTTTTAGTGACTCCATGGCGTATGCTTTCTAGCATTTTTATACTCTGAAAACATGTTCTCCAACAAAATTCTCATGTCTAATAACTAATTTGACAATAAAAATGGCAAGAAAATGCACACTTCAAGGAGTTCTTGACCTGACTCATGGAGTAGAATCAGCTCTCACTATGAGTTTTCAGTGACTCTATGGTGCAAGCTTCCTAGCATTTTTATACTCTGAAAACATGTTCTCCAAATATATGCTCATGTCTAATAACTAATTTGACCACAAAAATAGCAAGAAAATGCTCACTTCAAGGAGTTCTTGACCTGGCTCACAGAGGAGAATCAACTTTGCACTGTGGTTTTTTAGTGACTCTATGGCGCAAGCTTTGTAGTAGTTATATACTCTGAAAACATGTTCTCCAATTATACACTCATGTAAAATAACTAATTTTACCCTAAAAATTGTAAGAAAAGTCTCACTTCAAAGAGTTCTTGACCTGGCTCATGGTGTGGAATCAACTTTGCACTATGAGTTTTTAGTGACTCTACGGTGCAAGCTTCCTAACATTTTATACTCTGAAAAAATGTTCTCCAAATATATTCTCATGTGTAATAACTAATTTGACCATAAAAATAGCAAGAAAATGCTCACTTCAAGGAGTTCTTGACCAGGCTCACAGAGTGGAATCAGCTATGCACTGTGAGTTTTTAGTGACTTTATGGTACCAGCTTCCTAGCATTTTTATAGTATTAAAACATGTTCCCCAACTACATTCTTATGAGTTGTAACTAATTTGACCATAAAAATGGCAAGAAAATGTTCATTTCAGTGAGTTCTTGACCTGGCTCAAGGAGTAGAATCAGTTCTGCACTTTGAGTTTTTAGTGACTTTATGACGAAAGCTTCCTAGCATTTTTATACTCTAAAAATATTTTCTCCAACTATATGCTCATGTCTAATAATAATTTGACCATAAAAATGGCAAGAAAATGCTTATCTTCAAGGAGTTCTTGACCTGGCTCACGGAGTAGAATCAACTCTGTACATTTTCTTTTTAGTGACTCTAAGCTGCAAGATTCCTAGCATTTTACACTCTGAAAACATGTGACCTTAAAAAATGGCAAGAAAATGCTCACTTCAAAGAGTTCTTGACCGGGCTCACTAAGTAGAATCAGCTCTGCACTTTGACTTTTTAGTGACTCCATGGCGCATGCTTCCTAGCATTTTTATACTCTGAAAACATGTTCTCCAACTAAATTCTCATGTCTAATAACTAATTTGACAATAAAAATGCTAAGAAAATGCACACTTCAAGGAGTTCTTGACCTGACTCATGGAGTAGAATCAGCTCTCACTGTGAGTTTTTAGTGACTCAATGGTGCAAGCTTCCTAGCATTTTTATACTTTGAAAACATGTTCTCCAAATATATTCTCATGTCTAATAACTAATTTGACCGCAAAAATGGCAATAAAATGCTCACTTGAAGGAGTTCTTGACCTGGCTCACATAGGAGAATCAACTTTGCACTGTGTTTTTTTAGTGACTCTATGGCGCAAGCTTCGTAGTAGTTATATACTCTGAAAACATGTTCTCCAATTATACACTCATGTAAAATAACTAATTTTACCCTAAAAATTGTAAGAAAAGTCTCACTTCAAAGAGTTCTTGACCTAGCTCATGGTGTGGAATCAACTCTGCACTATGAGTTTTTAGTGACTCTACGGTGCAAGCTTCCTAGCATTTTATACTCTGAAAAAATGTTCTCCAAATATATTCTCATGTGTAATAACTAATTTGACCATAAAAATAGCAAGAAAATGCTCACTTCAAGGAGTTCTTGACCAGGCTCACAGAGTGGAATCAGCTATGCACTGTGAGTTTTTAGTGACTTTATGGTGCCAGCTTCCTAGCATTTTTATAGTATTAAAACATGTTCCCCAACTACATTCTTATGAGTTGTAACTAATTTGACCATAAAAATGGCAAGAAAATGCTCATTTCAGTTTGTTCTTGACCTGGCTCAAGGGGTAGAATCAGTTCTGCACTTTGAGTTTTTAGTGACTTTATGACGCAAACTTCCTAGCATTTTTATACTCTAAAAATATTTTCTCCAACTATATGATCAAGTCTAATAATAATTTGACCATAAAAATGGCAAGAAAATGCTTATCTTCAAGGAGTTCTTGACCTGGCTCACGGAGTAGAATCAACTCTGTACATTTTCTTTTTAGTGACTCTAAGGTGCAAGATTCCTAGCATTTTACACTCTGAAAACATTTGACCTTAAAAAATGGCAAGAAAATGCTCACTTCAAAGAGTTCTTGACCTTGTTGGATTGTATACTAAAAGCCTAGCTTTAGTATGAACAATGTCATAACAATATTTGAAATGAGAATCATTGATCAAATGATTGCGTCTTATAATTTATTTTATATGCATGACGCAATAGTCCATTTACTTTATACTGTAGATAATATGTTGTGCGACAACACGCAGAAGATCATATTATCGGTTTCCTTATAAAGTATAAACAGATGCTCACAACTGAGATAGACGGGGACTCTCTATCGGTATGGTTGTAGTGTGGTTTGGTATTAGCTTGTCTTGGCTATAGAATCACATTAGTGAACTTGTGCGTATTGAGCAGGACCGCCTGAGATCGTTCTTCTTATACTGACTATATAATAGAACTTGATCTCTGTTATTATGGAAGTTCGTGCTCTTAATCCCTATACAATAACCTCGACACGTAGGGCAGTATGTATTTCTTTGATTCATCTATGGGTGAGATTTATAAGTATTAAATCAACAAACTCGGTGAGTTGGGAAGTAGTGCTGTATCTATGGTGTGCTGTTGATTGTAGAAGGAATCCATGTCCGTCATAGGTTGATGATGTCCCCTTGAGGAGCTCATAAGGTTTATCATGTAAATCTTGCAAGTGGATTAATTTCCGGCATGATAAAAAGGTTAAGTGGTACTACTCTCGGACGAGATATTAATTAATTAGAGTTGTCAGTAACTTAATTAATTAATGGACATTGAATATCTTAAACATGGGGAGACTATCGGGCTTATAATAAGAAGGAGCCCAGAACATAATTTGGGATTGGATGGGTAGTGCAATAATAATATTTTAGTGGACTATATTATTATTATTGGATTTAATTAAAAGCTTTGGGCTAAGCTTGGTTAATTAAATTCAATTGAGGCCCAGCCCAATTTCTCCTCCTGGTCCCTGCAGTAGCCCTTATAAATAAGTTATCTCAGTTCCTGTTAACCCTAAGTCAGTGCCTCATTTGACAGTTAGAAAGAACAGGAGCAGATTGAGAGAATCCTGCAGATTGTTGCCCACACAACAGCAGGATTCAACTTGGGACATACTGCAGAAGATTGAGAGGTGGTTCTCTGCAACAGTTCATCCTCTACACCAACCCAGAAGTACGGTAAACGATTTAATTGCTTCCGCTGCTTATTATTTATCTTTTATCCTAACGATCACGTTTGAACCACACGATCCAATTGCCAACAATTGGTATCAGAGCGTTGGTTTCGTGGTGAAACGTGACACATTAGGTATGGTTTGATCATGCGTGTGTTTATTGTCGATAGAAAGCATGAAATTAGGATTTAATGTTTGTGAATTATCCTATGTGCTTTATTCGATATATATAACGCGTGTGATTGTTGAGATTATACTTAGAAATCACACGCAAACACACGACTACTGCTGTGCGATTTTGTTGGGATAAACCAACACACATACACACGGTTGATGGCTACTTGGAAAGAAAGAAAGAGCGTTTGCCACGCCTGTTCCGAGAGAGAAGCAGCGAGCAGATCAAATCAAGGAGATGGCACTCCTCATCGTGAGTTTGTTGGCATCTGACGATAAATTTTACGGTGGTGATAGGCGGGACTGGAAAAGGAAGAAACAGGCCTATCGTGATTATCGGTAGAGGCGCTGAAAACGGCGGGCCTTGTCAAGACCGAATAGGACGGGACGATGTATCAGACTGATTTCGAAGCGTGGTGTACGGCGCTGGACTATTGACGAGAGTGTCAATGGTGGTGTCCGGTGAAAGCCGGGTGCACGGCGACGTGCCTGATGGCATCATATCACGGCGGCGATCGGCGGCCACATACCTGGATTACTGGTTCCAGGCGAGCCTTCTTCTGGTTCTGATTGGGTCTCGCCATTTCGGAGTGTTTCTGAAGCGATATCTGGAAACGGCATGTGATCGCCAGCATTGTTTGGAGCCATTGATCGGAGGTCGCGTGCCATGCCGTCTGGAGCCATTGATCGGCGATCATCATGCAAAACTGGGAGTTGCAGACGACTTGGACCGGTGGGCTGCCTGTGGTGTCTGCAGCACTCTCAGTCGGCAGGCCCGGCGGAAGCTGGCTTGCGGAGCCTACTGACGGCCAGCGCGGTAGGCGGGCGCAGCTCGGAGCTCCACGGTAGTCGGCTGATGTCGTGCCATCGGCGGTGTGGAGGCTCGCGGGTGCTGCTGCGGGTTCACGATGAATCTCCGGTGGGCTGACGGCACCATCACCGAGAGCAGCGGCGCCGGTGAAGACTTCATCGTGATAGCTGCCGTGTGGTCTCTTCTCGCCGCTGACAGGATGGAGCAGCGTGCGGCTGCTTTGTTAGGGCAAGGGTAATGGGCTACCCACTGGGCTTTTATTTTTTTGATTTGGGCTGTGGTTATAGGCCCAAATTTTAATAAAAGCTTGTGGACTGCTGGGCCTATTTCTTGCTTGTGGGCTGCTCAATTAATTTTAATTTGGTTTTGGGCTTTTGGGCCCAATTTTAATTAAAATGGTAATGGGCTGCAAGGAAATATTAATTGCTGGATTTTAATTAATTGTGAGTAATGGGCCAAGAATGATAAATTAATTTTATTAATGGACTAATTTTGTGCTAGTGGGCTTAGTGGAATTAATTTAGTTTTGGGCTAAGATTATGGGCCATAGATAATGAGTATGATTAATTAATTAATCTGCTGCTCATTTTGTGCTTATTTGTTGCTCTTCAGGCCCAAATTAATTGATCCACTATTTATACAATTAATTATGTTATATAACTGATTAATTGATTTAATTGTCAATTATTGTTGTATATGTGAAAGGCATGTTCTACGTAATTTATTTATTTAAATTGCTGTTAATAGAAGCATGTTATTTTGTATATTTTATTCTGGAATATTATATGCATGTTAAAACCCTCGGTGTTAAATAACTAAGTGGGAGAGGGGATTGGTAATAAATTCCCGCGGCCTCCGTTATTGGTTTGTAAGTGATGTGAGTAAACTTGCGTGTTGGCATAGGCCTTCCTCCCTAACGGATGAGTTTATTCATGGATCACTGGTACAGACTTCATAAATAATTATTGTTTGTAATGTGGCACATAAACTTGCGTGTTGGCATAGGCCTTCCTCCCTAACGGATGAGTTTGTGTGCGGTACACTGGTACAAACTTATAATTGATGATTGTAGGAAGCTACCCGAGCGCATGTGTACTTCTCCAACTGTAAGGCACATAAGCTCGTGCAGTGGACTTGGGATCAAATAATGGTGTACACTTAGGTGTAAATAATTAGTATCCTCCCCAACGTAGTCACTGCTATTATTTGCATGGCTAAAGAGTAACCGACTATTAATTATTTTGTCATAAAGTTAGGTTGACAAATGAAATTAATGGGTAAAACCTTCTCTTGTAAATGTTCGGGTTTGTAAACGTCCACACTAACGTGGCTTGCAGACTCACGGTGCTTGAGATGTCGGTGAATTTTATTTTATATTGTTTTAAGGGAAACAATATAAAAGGATAAAATTCGAAGTTTTGATCAGTAAATTTAATCGTGATTCTCTGTATTTCGAATAGTTTTAGTCTCACTAATTGTTAACTAAAAGAAATTATATTTACTTGTCCAAATTAGATGATTGGAAAAGAATCTTGTATTTTAAAATTACTGCTTAAGAAAATACATGTGTATTCTCGCAAAGGACGTCTCATGATGCCTATTAAAGTCTCTAGTGAAGAGATGAGAGGTTCATAGAAATATGATGGTCTCATGTAACTCTTCGGATACTAGAGTAAATTAAAAAGGCAGAAGATCATGGTAGAATTGATGAATGAATTGGAAGAGCTTGGAATAGAAATTGAAAGGGAAACCTAAATCAATTTATTCTTCACAATTTGCCTGGATATTTTGAGCAAGTTCTACCTGAAATACGAAAGGTTGTATATGGTGGGAAACTTCTAACAAAACATGTGGCAAAAGAAAGCCAATTTTCATCATGAACTGAACAAGGTTAATATCTTATTTACTAATGGTTTAAACATGATTAGTGATGGCATCTACTGACATGAAGTATGTAGATACTGGAATCACTAAATGTTTATCACTGAGTAAGGATAAGATTGTTAATAACATGGGTAAAACTACAAAGGTAGTGGCTATTGCAGTGGGAGTTGTTTATTTTTCTGATGATAAGAATAAACGATTGATTATGAGAAATTGTCTTTACGTACGTTTCATAGAAAGAATTTAATTTCGGTTTCTATGCATTAATGGATGGATACTTCATTTCATTTAAATGACATGGTCATAGAAATGAGGAATGAGGCTATAATCCGTTAAAGTACATTGGTGGATAATTTGGATACTCTTGAATCATGCACATCCCACAGATGCAATAAATAGTAATTAAATAATGCATCTTCTAATATTAGTAAGAGAAAGGAACCTTCGGAAATGAACTAAACATACATTTGGCGTCTATGACTAATTCATTTTACTTGAGTAGGATTCAAAAGTTGATAGCCGATAGACCGTAAGGTTTATCTGAAGTGGAAACTATCGAACTTGCGAGTCATGCTTGGATGTAAAATTGATTAACTGCCTTTTCAAGGCTGTGGGGTGTAGAGCCAAAGATATATATGTTGGAATTAGTTCATTCTGATTCAAGCGAACCTAACAATATCCAGGCGAGAGGTGGTTATGAATATTCAAAGATTATTCTGGGAACCAATATATTTATATGATGCACTACATGTCTAAGTTCTTGGATTAATTCATGAATTGTAAGGCTGGTACAGTGAGCGTCATGGAAAATATATCATATCATTACGACCCAATTGTGACGATGAAAACCTCTTGGGATAGTTAGGAACTAATAATCAGAAGTTGAGATTAAATCTCAAGTTGACTACACCGGGCATGCCCCAGCTGAATGGTGTGGTGGGTAGAAGGTATAAGGCTCTTATGGTTATGATTAGATAGATGATGGATTATTTGGAATAATTAAATTCATTTTATGGATATGCCCTAGATACAGTAATTCGTGAAACGTTTGTCTGTATATGGGATATTCTAGAAAAATGGATAGTGATTTATTTAGTCCAAAAGATCGAAGGATAATTGTTAACTCAATAACTAGATTTTTGGAAAAGGACTATGTAATAAATCACAAACCCATGTATAAGTTGTTCTAAAGGTAGTGAGAGGAAAACACTAAGTATAAGTACCAAGTGCACAAGAGGATATACCACAAGGTAAACTGCAACGCGTGTCACGTCTGATACACAATTACATGTAGTGCCTTGTCGTAGTGGGAGTGTTGTATGACAACCCATAAATATATGTTTTGGGAGAGTCGTAAGACTGAATCCCTAGTGAACATGGTATTGTCTCACGGATACGACGTAGCACTACAAGATTAAAATGCGGAATCTTAGTAAGTTGCAATGTATGTTGAAATAGAATCTACAGATTCTATGTTAAATTTGGGAACTTGTATGACCACTAAATGATGTAAAAGCCATTGCAAGGGTCAAAGGAAATAAAAGAGGATCATATGGAAAGGTGAAAACCTTGGAAGCAAAGCTTGTTGCGAAAAAGTGTACTCAGAAAGAAATGGTTCGATTATGAGGGAACATATTCGCTGGTAGCTATGCTTATGTTGATCCGGATTCTTTTATTTATTGCTGCTCATATTGAATTATGAGGAACAACAAATAGATGTCAAGACAGCTTTCCGGATTGGAAGTCTTGAGGAAAACATCTATGTGAAGCAACCAGAGTGATTCATTGCAAAGTACTAATAGCATTTTGATAGTAAGCTTAAAAAATGTCCAGCGATGGACTAAAGCAAGCTTTGAGATCGTGAAGCATCTGTTTTGATTAGGTAATCCAGTGGCACGGATTTAAATCAATCAACGGATGTATCTTGTGTATTGTAAAGAGTGACGGAAACGTGGTGGTGTTTCTTGTACTATACGTAGATAGTATCTTGCTCATTGGAGACAATGAAAGAGTATTATCGGCCGTAAGGGTACGGTTAATAAAGCGGTAGAGATGAAGGACTTAAGAAAGGCAAAATATATCATTTTAATCACGGTAATACGGATCACAAGAAAGGATATTATGCTTATCTCAAGTTTCATAAAATGATACAGTCCATACTCGTTTAGCATGTAAATTTATCTAAGTGAATGTGTCTTTGAGACACAAGAAGAAGATAAAGAGGATGAAAGCGGTTCCTTATGCTTCGGCGAATAAGGAAGCTTAATCTAAGGAATGCTATGAACGATATTGGATATCTATTTTGCTGGATGCATGAACAGTGAGTATCAATGTAACCTGGAACAAGAATGATGAACTGTAGTAAGACATATATAAAGTGCCTGAGAAGGACTGGAAATTATATGTGGATTTACTAAACAGATTCACTGCTTCTTGTGGATTACGTAGATTCAGATTTTTTAGTCAGATTGGACGGCAGTAAATTCACCTCAAAGGTTATGTGTTTAATCTTAGGAAGTAGAGTCATAATGTGGAGGAGTGTTATATAGAAATATATTTCAGACTCCGGACTCCATCATGGAAAGATGATGAATTGGAGCCTAAGAGGCAGCCAAAGTATCTATATAACTCTAGAGACTTCATGATGGACTTTGAAGTGTTTCTAAGTTTGCCCAAGGTAATCACAATTTACATTGATGATATTGGTGCAGTTGCAAACTTGAAAGAATCACAAGTCCATAAGGCAATTAAACACATGGAGCGCGAGTACCACCTGTTACGAGAAATCGTATGATGAGGGGAAGGTTGATGTCACCTAGATTGCATCGGATGATGACCTAGTAAACCATTTACAGAGACCTTAAGGCGAGAGCTTTTAATGGTCGTGTAGTGGGAATAGGAATCAGATGTTTGGCAGAAGACATGACAGCATAGTCTTTTAGTATAAGTGGGAGATTGTTGGATTGTATACTAAAAGTCTAGCTTTAGTATGAACAATGTCATAACAATATTTGAAATGAGAATCGTTGATCAAATGATTGCGTCTTATAATTTATTTTATATGCATGACGCAATAGTCCATTTACTTTATACTGTAGATAATATGTTGTGCGACAACACGCAGAAGATCATATTATCGGTTTCCTTATAAAGTATAAACAGATGCTCACAACTGAGATAGACGGGGACTCTCTATCGGTGTGGTTGTAGTGTGGTTTGGTATTAGCTTGTCTTGGCTATAGAATCACATTAGTGCACTTGTGTGTATTGAGCAGGACCGCCTAAGATCGTTCTTCTTATACTGACTATATAGTAGAACTTGATCTCTGTTATTATGGAAGTTCGTGCTCTTAATCCCTATACAATAACCTCAACACGTAGGGCAGTATGTATTTCTTTGATTCATCAATGGGTGAGATTTATAAGTATTAAATCAACAAACTCGGTGAGTTGGGAAGTAGTGCTGTATCTATGGTGTGCTGTTGATTGTAGAAGGAATCCATGTCCGTCATAGGTTGATGATGTCCCCTTGAGGAGCTCATAAAGTTTATCATGTAAATCTTGCAAGTGGATTAATTTCCGGCATGATAAAAAGGTTGAATGGTACTACTCTCGGACGAGATATTAATTAATTAGAGTTGTCAGTAACTTAATTAATTAATGGACATTGAATATCTTAAACATGGGGAGACTATAGGGCTTATAATAAGAAGGAGCCCAGAACATAATTTGGGATTGGATGGGTAGTGCAATAATAATATTTTAGTGGACTATATTATTATTATTGGATTTAATTAAAAGCTTTGGGCTAAGCTTGGTTAATTAAATTCAATTGAGGCCCAGCCCAATTTCTCCTCTTGGTCCCTGCAGTAGCCCTTATAAATAAGTTATCTCAGTTCCTGTTAACCCTAAGTCAGTGCCTCATTTGACAGTTAGAAAGAACAGGAGCAGATTGAGAGAATCCTGCGGATTGTTGCCCACACAACAGTAGGATTCAACTTGGGACATACTGTAGAAGATTGAGAGGTGGTTCTCTGCAACAGTTCATCCTCTACACCAACCCAGAAGTACGGTAAACGATTTAATTGCTTCCGTTGCTTATTATTTATCTTTTATCCTAACGATCACGTTTGAACCACACGATCCAATTGCCAACAGACCTGGCTCACTAAGTAGAATCAGCTCTGCACTTTGACTTTTTAGTGACTCCATGGCGCATGCTTCCTAGCATTTTATACTCTGAAAACATGTTCTCTAACTAAATTCTCATGTCTAATAACTAATTTGACAATAAAAATGCTAAGAAAATGCACACTTCAAGGAGTTCTTGACCTGACTCATGGAGAGAATCAGCTCTCACTGTGAGTTTTTAGTGACTCTATGGTGCAAGTTTCCTAGCATTTTTATACTCTGAAAACATGTTCTCCAAATATATTCTCATGTCTAATAACTAATTTGACCACAAAAATGGCAATAAAATGCTCACTTGAAGGAGTTCTTGACCTGGCTCACATAGGAGAATCAACTTTGCACTGTGTTTTTTTAGTGACTCTATGGCGCAAGCTTCGTAGCAGTTATATACTCTGAAAACATGTTCTCCAATTATACACTCATGTAAAATAACTAATTTTACCCTAAAAATTGTAAGAAAAGTCTCACTTCAAAGAGTTCTTGACCTGGCCCACGGTGTGGAATCAACTCTACACTATGAGTTTTTTGTGACTCTACGGTGCAAGCTTCCTAGCATTTTATACTCTGAAAACATGTTCTCCAAATATATTTTCATGTGTAATAACTAATTTTACCATAAAAATGGCAAGAAAATGCTCACTTCATGGAGTTCTTGACCAGGCTCACAGAGTGGAATCAACTATGCACTGTGAGTTTTTAGTGACTTTATGGTGCCAGCTTCTTAGCATTTTTATAGTATTAAAACATGTTCCCCAACTACATTCTTATGAGTAATAACTAATGTGACCATAAAACAGGCAAGAAAATGCTCATTTCTGTGAGTTCTTGACATGGCTCAAGGAGTAGAATCAGTTCTGCACTTTGAGTTTTTAGTGACTCTATGACGCAAGCTTCCTAGAATTTTTATACTCTGAAAACATTTTCTCCAACTATATGCACATGTCTAATAATAAT
Organism: Pogostemon cablin; assembly: GCA_023678885.1. NCBI lineage: Eukaryota > Viridiplantae > Streptophyta > Magnoliopsida > Lamiales > Lamiaceae > Pogostemon > Pogostemon cablin. The sequence goes on along the minus strand of JAHCLQ010000571.1, from coordinate 43,096 downwards.
TTGACCATAAAAGTGGCAAGAAAATGCTTACTTCAAGGAGTTCTTGACCTGGCTCACGGAGTAGAATCAACTCTGAATATTTTCTTTTTAGTGACTCTACGGTGCAAGATTCATAGCATTTTACACTCTGAAAACATTTGACCTTAAAAAATGGCAAGAAAATGCTCACTTTAAAGAGTTCTTGACCTGACTCACTGAGTAGAATCAGCTCTGCACATTGACTTTTTAGTGACTCCATGGCGTATGCTTTCTAGCATTTTTATACTCTGAAAACATGTTCTCCAACAAAATTCTCATGTCTAATAACTAATTTGACAATAAAAATGGCAAGAAAATGCACACTTCAAGGGGTTCTTGACCTGACTCATGGAGTAGAATCAGCTCTCACTGTGAGTTTTTAGTGACTCTATGGTGCAAGCTTCCAAGCATTTTTATACTATGAAAACATGTTCTCCAAATATATTCTCATGTCTAATAACTAATTTGACCGTAAAAATGGCAAGAAAATGCTCACTTCAAGGAGTTCTTGACCTGGCTCACATAGGAGAATCAACTTTGCACTGTGTTTTTTAGTGACTCTATGGCGCAAGCTTCGTAGAAGTTATATACTCTGAAAACATGTTCTCCAGTTATACACTAATGTAAAATAACTAATTTTACCCTAAAAATTGTAAGAAAAGTCTCACTTCAAAGAGTTCTTGACCTGGCTCATGGTGTGGAATCAACTCTGCACTATGAGTTTATAGTGACTCTACAGTGCAAGCTTCCTAGCATTTTATACTCAGAAAAAATGTTTTCCAAATATATTCTCATGTGTAATAACTAATTTGACCATAAAAATAGCAAGAAAATGCTCACTTCAAGGAGTTCTTGACCAGGCTCACAGAGTGGAATCAGCTATGCACTGTGAGTTTTTAGTGACTTTATGGTGCCAGCTTCCTAGCATTTTTATAGTATTAAAACATGTTCCCCAACTACATTCTTATGAGTTGTAACTAATTTGACCATAAAAATGGAAAGAAAATGCTCATTTCAGTGAGTTCTTGACTTGGCTCAAGGAGTAGAATCAGTTCTGCACTTTGAGTTTTTAGTGACTTTATGACGCAAGCTTCCTAGCATTTTTATACTCTAAAAATATTTTCTCCAACTATATGCTCATGTCTAATAATAATTTGACCATAAAAATGGCAAGAAAAGGCTTATCTTAAAGGAGTTCTTGACCTGGCTCACGGAGTAGAATCAACTCTGTACATTTTCTTTTTAGTGACTCTAAGGTGCAAGATTCCTAGCATTTTACACTCTGAAAACATGTGACCTTAAAAAATGGCAAGAAAATGCTCACTTCAAAGAGTTCTTGACCTGACTCACTGAGTAGAATCAGCTCTGCACTTTGACTTTTTAGTGACTCCATGGCGCATGCTTCCTAGCATTTTTATACTCTGAAAACATGTTCTCCAACTAAATTCTCATGTCTAATAACTAATTTGACAATAAAAATGCTAAGAAAATGCACACTTCAAGGAGTTCTTGACCTGACTCATGGAGTAGAATCAGCTCTCACTGTGAGTTTTTAGTGACTCTATGGTGCAAGCTTCCTAGCATTTTTATACTCTGAAAACATGTTCTCCAAATATATTCTCATGTCTAATAACTAATTTGACCACAAAAATGGCAATAAAATGCTCACTTGAAGGAGTTCTTGACCTGGCTCACATAAGAGAATCAACTTTGCACTGTGTTTTTTTAGTGACTCTCTGGCGCAAGCTTCGTAGTAGTTATATACTCTGAAAACATGTTCTCCAATTATACACTCATGTAAAATAACTAATTTTACCCTAAAAATTGTAAGAAAAGTCTCACTTCAAAGAGTTCTTGACCTGGCTCATGGTGTGGAATCAACTCTGCACTATGAGTTTTTAGTGACTCTACGGTGCAAGCTTCCTAGCATTTTATACTCTGAAAAAATGTTCTCCAAATATATTCTCATGTGTAATAACTAATTTGACCATAAAAATAGCAAGAAAATGCTTACTTCAAGGAGTTCTTGACCAGGCTCACAGAGTGGAATCAGCTATGCACTGTGAGTTTTTAGTGACTTTATGGTGCCAACTTCCTAGCATTTTTATAGTATTAAAACATGTTCCCCAACTACATTCTTATGAGTTGTAACTAATTTGACCATAAAAATGGCAAGAAAATGCTCATTTCAGTGAGTTCTTGACCTGGCTCAAGGAGTAGAATCAGTTCTGTACTTTGAGTTTTTAGTGACTTTATGACGAAAGCTTCCTAGCATTTTTATACTCTACAAATATTTTCTCCAACTATATGCTCATGTCTAATAATAATTTGACCATAAAAATGGCAAGAAAATGCTTATCTTCAAGGAGTTCTTGACCTGGCTCACGGAGTAGAATCAACTCTGTACATTTTCTTTTTAGTGACTCTAAGCTGCAAGATTCCTAGCAATTTACACTCTGAAAACATGTGACCTTAAAAAATGGCAAGAAAATGCTCACTTCAAAGAGTTCTAGACCTGGCTCACTAAGTAGAATCAGCTCTGCACTTTGAGTTTTTAGTGACTCCATGGCGCATGCTTCCTAGCATTTTATACTCTAAAAACATGTTCTCCAACTAAATTCTCATGTCTAATAACTAATTTGACAATAAAAATGCTAAGAAAATGCACACTTCAAGGAGTTCTTGACCTGACTCATGGAGTAGAATCAGCTCTCACTGTGAGTTTTTAGTGACTCTATGGTGCAAGCTTCCAAGCATTTTTATACTATGAAAACATGTTCTCCAAATATATTCTCATGTCTAATAACTAATTTGACCGTAAAAATGGCAAGAAAATGCTCACTTCAAGGAGTTCTTGACCTGGCTCACATAGGAGAATCAACTTTGCACTGTGTTTTTTAGTGACTCTATGGCGCAAGCTTCGTAGAAGTTATATACTCTGAAAACATGTTCTCCAGTTATACACTAATGTAAAATAACTAATTTTACCCTAAAAATTGTAAGAAAAGTCTCACTTCAAAGAGTTCTTGACCTGGCTCATGGTGTGGAATCAACTCTGCACTATGAGTTTATAGTGACTCTACAGTGCAAGCTTCCTAGCATTTTATACTCAGAAAAAATGTTCTCCAAATATATTCTCATGTGTAATAACTAATTTGACCATAAAAATAGCAAGAAAATGCTCACTTCAAGGAGTTCTTGACCAGGCTCACAGAGTGGAATCAGCTATGCACTGTGAGTTTTTAGTGACTTTATGGTGCCAGCTTCCTAGCATTTTTATAGTATTAAAACATGTTCCCCAACTACATTCTTATGAGTTGTAACTAATTTGACCATAAAAATGGAAAGAAAATGCTCATTTCAGTGAGTTCTTGACTTGGCTCAAGGAGTAGAATCAGTTCTGCACTTTGAGTTTTTAATGACTTTATGACGCAAGCTTCCTAGCATTTTTATACTCTAAAAATATTTTCTCCAACTATATGCTCATGTCTAATAATAATTTGACCATAAAAATGGCAAGAAAAGGCTTATCTTAAAGGAGTTCTTGACCTGGCTCACGGAGTAGAATCAACTCTGTACATTTTCTTTTTAGTGACTCTTAGGTGCAAGATTCCTAGCATTTTACACTCTGAAAACATGTGACCTTAAAAAATGGCAAGAAAATGCTCACTTCAAAGAGTTCTTGACCTGAATCACTGAGTAGAATCAGCTCTGCACTTTGACTTTTTAGTGACTCCATGGCGCATGCTTCCTAGCATTTTTATACTCTGAAAACATGTTCTCCAACTAAATTCTCATGTCTAATAACTAATTTGACAATAAAAATGCTAAGAAAATGCACACTTCAAGGAGTTCTTGACCTGACTCATGGAGTATAATCAGCTCTCACTGTGAGTTTTTAGTGACTCTATGGTGCAAGCTTCCTAGCATTTTTATACTCTGAAAACATGTTCTCCAAATATATTCTCATGTCTAATAACTAATTTGACCACAAAAATGGCAATAAAATGCTCACTTGAAGGAGTTCTTGACCTGGCTCACATAGGAGAATCAACTTTGCACTGTGTTTTTTTAGTGACTCTCTGGCGCAAGCTTCGTAGTAGTTATATACTCTGAAAACATGTTCTCCAATTATACACTCATGTAAAATAACTAATTTTACCCTAAAAATTGTAAGAAAAGTCTCACTTCAAAGAGTTCTTGACCTGGCTCATGGTGTGGAATCAACTCTGCACTATGAGTTTTTAGTGACTCTACGGTGCAAGCTTCCTAGCATTTTATACTCTGAAAAAATGTTCTCCAAATATATTCTCATGTGTAATAACTAATTTGACCATAAAAATAGCAAGAAAATGCTTACTTCAAGGAGTTCTTGACCAGGCTCACAGAGTGGAATCAGCTATGCACTGTGAGTTTTTAGTGACTTTATGGTGCCAACTTCCTAGCATTTTTATAGTATTAAAACATGTTCCCCAACTACATTCTTATGAGTTGTAACTAATTTGACCATAAAAATGGCAAGAAAATGCTCATTTCAGTGAGTTCTTGACCTGGCTCAAGGAGTAGAATCAGTTCTGTACTTTGAGTTTTTAGTGACTTTATGACGAAAGCTTCCTAGCATTTTTATACTCTACAAATATTTTCTCCAACTATTTGCTCATGTCTAATAATAATTTGACCATAAAAATGGCAAGAAAATGCTTATCTTCAAGGAGTTCTTGACCTGGCTCACGGAGTAGAATCAACTCTGTACATTTTCTTTTTAGTGACTCTAAGCTGCAAGATTCCTAGCAATTTACACTCTGAAAACATGTGACCTTAAAAAATGGCAAGAAAATGCTCACTTCAAAGAGTTCTAGACCTGGCTCACTAAGTAGAATCAGCTCTGCACTTTGAGTTTTTAGTGACTCCATGGCGCATGCTTCCTAGCATTTTATACTCTAAAAACATGTTCTCCAACTAAATTCTCATGTCTAATAACTAATTTGACAATAAAAATGCTAAGAAAATGCACACTTCAAGGAGTTCTTGACCTGACTCATGGAGTAGAATCAGCTCTCACTGTGAGTTTTTAGTGACTCTATGGTGCAAGCTTCCTAGCATTTTTATACTTTGAAAACATGTTCTCCAAATATATTCTCATGTCTAATAACTAATTTGACCATAAAAATGGCAAGAAAATTCTCACTTCAAGGAGTTCTTGACCTGGCTCACATAGGAGAATCAACTTTGCACTGTGTTTTTTAGTGACTCTATGGCGCAAGCTTCATAGAAGTTATATACTCTGAAAACATGTTCTCCAGTTATACACTCATGTAAAATAACTAATTTTTCCCTAAAAATTGTAAGAAAAGTCTCACTTCAAAGAGTTCTTGACCTGGCTCATGGTGTGGAATCAACTCTGCACTATGAGTTTATAGTGACTCTACGGTGCAAGCTTCCTAGCATTTTATACTCTGAAAAAATGTTCTCCAAATATATTCTCATGTGTAATAACTAATTTGACCATAAAAATAGCAAGAAAATGCTCACTTCAAGGAGTTCTTGACCAGGCTCACAGAGTGGAATCAGCTATGCACTGTGAGTTTTTAGTGACTTTATGGTGCCAGCTACCTAGCATTTTTATAGTATTAAAACATGTTCCCCAACTACATTCTTATGAGTTGTAACTAATTTGACCATAAAAATGGAAAGAAAATTCTCATTTCAGTGTGTTCTTGACTTGGCTCAAGGAGTAGAATCAGTTCTGCACTTTGAGTTTTTAGTGACTTTATGACGAAAGCTTCCTTGCATTTTTATACTCTAAAAATATTTTCTCCAACTATATGCTCATGTCTAATAATAATTTGACCATAAAAATGGCAAGAAAAAGCTTATCTTCAAGGAGTTCTTGACCTGGCTCACGGAGTAGAAGCAACTCTGTACATTTTCTTTTTAGTGACTCTAAGGTGCAAGATTACTAGCATTTTACACTCTGAAAACATGTGACCTTAAAAAATGGCAAGAAAATGCTCACTTCAAAGAGTTCTTGACCGGGCTCGCTAAGTAGAATCAGCTCTGCACTTTGATTTTTTAGTGACTCCATGGCGCATGCTTCCTAGCATTTTTATACTCTGAAAACATGTTCTCCAACTAAATTCTCATGTCTAATAACTAATTTGACAATAAAAATGCTAAGAAAATGCACACTTCAAGGAGTTCTTGACCTGACTCATGGAGTAGAATCAACTCTCACTGTGAGTTTTTAGTGACTCTATGGTGCAAGCTTCCTAGCATTTTTATACTCTGAAAACATGTTCTCCAAATATATTCTCATGTCTAATAACTAATTTGACCACAAAAATGGCAATAAAATGCTCACTTGAAGGAGTTCTTGACCTGGCTCACATAGGAGAATCAACTTTGCACTGTGTTTTTTTAGTGACACTATGGCGCAAGCTTCGTAGTAGTTATATACTCTGAAAACATGTTCTCCAATTATACACTCATGTAAAATAACTAATTTTACCCTAAAAATTGTAAGAAAAGTCTTACTTCAAAGAGTTCTTGACCTGGCTCATAGTGTGGAATCAACTCTGCACTATGAGTTTTTAGTGACTCTACGGTGCAAGCTTCCTAGCATTTTATACTCTGAAAAAATGTTCTCCAAATATATTCTCATGTGTAATAACTAATTTGACCATAAAAATAGCAAGAAAATGCTCACTTCAAGGAGTTCTTGACCAGGCTCACAGAGTGGAATCAGCTATGCACTGTGAGTTTTTAGTGACTTTATGGTGCCAGCTTCCAAGCATTTTTATAGTATTAAAACATGTTCCCCAACTACATTCTTATGAGTTGTAACTAATTTGACCATAAAAATGGCAAGAAAATGCTCATTTCAGTGAGTTCTTGACCTGGCTCAAGGAGTAGAATCAGTTCTGCATTTTGAGTTTTTAGTGACTTTATGACGAAAGCTTCCTAGCATTTTTATACTCTAAAAATATTTTCTCCAACTATATGCTCATGTCTAATGATAATTTGACCATAAAAATGGCAAGAAAATGCTTATCTTCAAGGAGTTCTTGACCTGGCTAACGGAGTAGAATCAACTCTGTACATTTTCTTTTTAGTGACTCTAAGCTGCAAGATTCCTAGCAATTTACACTCTGAAAACATGTGACCTTAAAAAATGGCAAGAAAATGCTCACTTCAAAGAGTTCTTGACCTGGCTCACTAAGTAGAATCAGCTCTGCACTTTGAGTTTTTAGTGACTCCATGGCGCATGCTTCCTAGCATTTTATACTCTGAAAACATGTTCTCCAACTAAATTCTCATGTCTAATAACTAATTTGACAATAAAAATGCTAAGAAAATGCACACTTCAAGGAGTTCTTGACCTGACTCATGGAGTAGAATCAGCTCTCACTGTGAGTTTTTAGTGACTCTATGGTGCAAGCTTCCTAGCATTTTTAAACTCTGAAAACATGTTCTCCAAATATATTCTCATGTCTAATAACTAATTTGACCACAAAAATGGCAATAAAATGCTCACTTGAAGGAGTTCTTGACCTGGCTCACATAGGAGAATCAACTTTGCACTGTGTTTTTTTAGTGACTATATGGCGCAAGCTTCGTAGTAGTTATATACTCTGAAAACATGTTCTCCAATTATACACTCATGTAAAATAACTAATTTTACCCTAAAAATTGTAAGAAAAGTCTCACTTCAAAGAGTTCTTGACCTGGCTCATGGTGTGGAATCAACTCTGCACTATGAGTTTTTAGTGACTCTACGGTGCAAGCTTCCTAGCATTTTATATTCTGAAAAAATGTTCTCCAAATATATTCTCATGTGTAATAACTAATTTGACCATAAAAATAGCAAGAAAATGCTCACTTCAAGGAGTTCTTGACCAGGCTCACAGAGTGGAATCAGCTATGCACTGTGAGTTTTTAGTGACTTTATGGTGCCAGCTTCCTAGCATTTTTATAGTATTAAAACATGTTCCCCAACTACATTCTTATGAGTTGTAACTAATTTGACCATAAAAATGGCAAGAAAATGCTCATTTCAGTAAGTTCTTGACCTGGCTCAAGGAGTAGAATCAGTTCTGCACTTTGAGTTTTTAGTGACTTTATGACGCAAGCTTCCTAGCATTTTATACTCTAAAAATATTTTCTCCAACTATATGCTCATGTCTAATAATAATTTGACCATAAAAATGGCAAGAAAATGCTTATCTTCAAGGAGTTCTTGACCTGGCTCACGTAGTAGAATCAACTTTGTACATTTTCTTTTTAGTGACTCTAAGGTGCAAGATTCCTAGGATTTTACACTCTGAAAACATGTGACCTTAAAAAATGGCAAGAAAATGCTCACTTCAAAGAGTTCTTGACCTGACTCACTGAGTAGAATCAGCTCTGCACTTTGACTTTTTAGTGACTCCATGGCGCATGCTTCCTAGCATTTTTATACTCTGAAAACATGTTCTCCAACTAAATTCTCATGTCTAATAACTAATTTGACAATAAAAATGCTAAGAAAATGCACACTTCAAGGAGTTCTTGACCTGACTCATGGAGTAGAATCAGCTCTCACTGTGAGTTTTTAGTGACTCTATGGTGCAAGCTTCCTAGAATTTTTATACTCTGAAAACATGTTCTCCAAATATATTCTCATGTCTAATTACTAATTTGACCACAAAAATGGCAATAAAATGCTCACTTGAAGGAGTTGTTGACCTGCCTCACATAGGAGAATCAACTTTGCACTGTGTTTTTTTTAGTGACTCTATGGCGCAAGCTTCGTAGTAGTTATATACTCTGAAAACATGTTCTCCAATTATACACTCATGTAAAATAACTAATTTTACCCTAAAAATTGTAAGAAAAGTCTCACTTCAAAGAGTTATTTACCTGGCTCATGGTGTGGAATCAACTCTGCACTATGAGTTTTTAGTGACTCTACGGTGCAAGCTTCCTAGCATTTTATACTCTGAAAAAATGTTCTCCAAATATATTCTCATGTGTAATAACTAATTTGACCATAAAAATAGCAAGAAAATGCTCACTTCAAGGAGTTCTTGACCAGGCTCAGAGAGTGGAATCAGCTATGCACTGTGAGTTTTTAGTGACTTTATGGTGCCAGCTTCCTAGCATTTTTATAGTATTAAAACATGTTCCCCAACTACATTCTTATGAGTTGTAACTAATTTGACCATAAAAATGGCAAGAAAATGCTCATTTCAGTGAGTTCTTGACCTGGCTCAAGGAGTAGAATCAGTTCTGCACTTTGAGTTTTTAGTGACTTTATGACGAAAGCTTCCTAGCATTTTTATACTCTGAAAATATTTTCTCCAACTATATGCTCATGTCTAATAATAATTTGACCATAAAAATGGCAAGAAAATTCTTATCTTCAAGGAGTTCTTGACCTGGCTCACAGAGTATAATCAACTCTGTACATTTTCTTTTTAGTGACTCTAAGCTGCAAGATTCCTAGCATTTTACACTCTGAAAACATGTGACCTTAAAAAATGGCAAGAAAATGCTCACTTCAAAGAGTTCTTGACATGGCTCACTAAGTAGAATCAGCTCTGCACTTTGACTTTTTAGTGACTCCATGGCGCATGCTTCCTAGCATTTTATACTCTGAAAACATGTTCTCCAACTAAATTCTCATGTCTAATAACTAATTTGACAATAAAAATGCTAAGAAAATGCACACTTCAAGGAGTTCTTGACCTGACTCATGGAGCAGAATCAGCTCTCACTGTGAGTTTTTAGTGACTCTATGGTGCAAGCTTCCTAGCATTTTTATACTCTGAAAACATGTTCTGCAAATATATTCTCATGTCTAATAACTAATTTGACCATACAAATGGCAAGAAAATGCTCACTTCAAGGAGTTCTTGACTTGGATCACATAGGAGAATCAACTTTGCACTGTGTTTTTTAGTGACTCTATGGCGCAAGCTTCGTAGAAGTTATATACTCTGAAAACATGTTCTCCAGTTATACACTCATGTAAAATAACTAATTTTACCCTAAAAATTGCAAGAAAAGTCTCACTTCAAAGAGTTCTTGACCTGGCTCATGGTGTGGAATCAACTCTGCACTATGAGTTTTTAGTGACTCTACGGTGCAAGCTTCATAGCATTTTATACTCTGAAAAAATGTTCTCCAAATATATTCTCATGTGTAATAACTAATTTGACCATAAAAATAGCAAGAAAATACTCACTTCAAGGAGTTCTTGACCAGGCTCACAGAGTGGAATCTGCTATGCACTGTGAGTTTTTAGTGACTTTATGGTGCCAGCTTCCTAGCATTTTTATAGTATTAAAACATGTTCCCCAACTACATTCTTATGAGTTGTAACTAATTTGACCATAAAAATGGCAAGAAAATGCTCATTTCAGTGAGTTCTTGACCTGGCTCAAGGAGTAGAATCAGTTCTCCACTTTGAGTTTTTAGTGACTTTATGACGCAAGCTTCCTACCATTTTTATACTCTAAAAATATTTTCTCCAACTATATTCTAATGTCTAATAATAATTTGACCATAAAAATGGCAAGAAAATGCTTATCTTCAAGGAGTTCTTGACCTGGCTCACGGAGTAGAATCAACTCTGTACATTTTCTTTTTAGTGACTCTAAGGTGCAAGATTCCTAGCATTTTACACTCTAAAAACATGTGACCTTAAAAAATGGCAAGAAAATGCTCACTTCAAAGAGTTCTTGACCTGGCTCACTAAGTAGAATCAGCTCTGCACTTTGACTTTTTAGTGACTCTATGGCGCATGCTTCCTAGCATTTTATACTCTGAAAACATGTTCTCCAACTAAATTCTCATGTCTAATAACCAATTTGACAATAAAAATGCTAATAAAATGCACACTTCAAGGAGTTCTTGACCTGACTCATGGAGTAGAATTAGCTCTAACTGTGAGTTTTTAGTGACTCTATGATGCAAGCTTCCTATCATTTTTATACTCTGAAAACATTTTCTCCAAATATATTATCATGTCTAATAACTAATTTGACCATAAAAATGGCAAGAAAATGCTCACTTCAAGGAGTTCTTGACCTGGCTCACATAGGAGAATCAACTTTGCATTGTGTTTTTTTAGTGACTCTATGGCGCAAGCTTCGTAGAAGTTATATACTCTGAAAACATGTTCTCCAGTTATACACTCATGTAAAATAACTAATTTTACCCTAAAAATTGTAAGAAAAGTCTCACTTCAAAGAGTTCTTGACCTGGCTCATGGTGTGGAATCAACTCTGCACTATGAGTTTTTAGTGACTCTACGGTGCAAGCTTCATATCATTTTATACTCTGAAAAAATGTTCTCCAAATATATTCTCATGTGTAATAACTAATTTGACCATAAAAATAGCAAGAAAATACTCACTTCAAGGAGTTCTTGACCAGGCTCACAGAGTGGAATCAGCTATGCACTGTGAGTTTTTAGTGACTTTATGGTGCCAGCTTCCTAGCATTTTTATAGTATTAAAACATGTTCCCCAACTACATTCTTATGAGTTGTAACTAATTTGACCATAAAAATGGCAAGAAAATGCTCATTTCAGTGAGTTCTTGACCTGGCTCAAGGAGTAGAATCAGTTCTCCACTTTGAGTTTTTAGTGACTTTATGACGCAAGCTACCTACCATTTTTATACTCTAAAAATATTTTCTCCAACTATATGCTAATGTCTAATAATAATTTGACCATAAAAATGGCAAGAAAATGCTTATCTTCAAGGAGTTCTTGACCTGGCTCACGGAGTAGAATCAACTCTGTACATTTTCTTTTTAGTGACTCTAAGGTGCAAGATTCCTAGCATTTTACACTCTGAAAACATGTGACCTTAAAAAATGGCAAGAAAATGCTCACTTCAAAGAGTTCTTGACCTGGCTCACTAAGTAGAATCAGCTCTGCACTTTGAGTTTTTAGTGACTCCATAGCGCATGCTTCCTAGCATTTTATACTCTGAAAACATGTTCTCCAACTAAATTCTCATGTCTAATAACTAATTTGACAATAAAAATGCTAAGAAAATGCACACTTCAAGGAGTTCTTGACCTGACTCATGGAGTAGAATCAGCTCTCACTGTGAGTTTTTAGTGACTCTATGGTGCAAGCTTCCTAGCATTTTTAAACTCTGAAAACATGTTCTCCAAATATATTCTCATGTCTAATAACTAATTTGACCACAAAAATGGCAATAAAATGCTCACTTGAAGGAGTTCTTGACCTGGCTCACATAGGAGAATCAACTTTGCACTGTGTTTTTTTAGTGACTATATGGCGCAAGCTTCGTAGTAGTTATATACTCTGAAAACATGTTCTCCAATTATACACTCATGTAAAATAACTAATTTTACCCTAAAAATTGTAAGAAAAGTCTCACTTCAAAGAGTTCTTGACCTGGCTCATGGTGTGGAATCAACTCTGCACTATGAGTTTTTAGTGACTCTACGGTGCAAGCTTCCTAGCATTTTATATTCTGAAAAAATGTTCTCCAAATATATTCTCATGTGTAATAACTAATTTGACCATAAAAATAGCAAGAAAATGCTCACTTCAAGGAGTTCTTGACCAGGCTCACAGAGTGGAATCAGCTATGCACTGTGAGTTTTTAGTGACTTTATGGTGCCAGCTTCCTATCATTTTTATAGTATTAAAACATGTTCCCCAACTACATTCTTATGAGTTGTAACTAATTTGACCATAAAAATGGCAAGAAAATGCTCATTTCAGTAAGTTCTTGACCTGGCTCAAGGAGTAGAATCAGTTCTGCACTTTGAGTTTTTAGTGACTTTATGACGCAAGCTTCCTAGCATTTTATACTCTAAAAATATTTTCTCCAACTATATGCTCATGTCTAATAATAATTTGACCATAAAAATGGCAAGAAAATGCTTATCTTCAAGGAGTTCTTGACCTGGCTCACGTAGTAGAATCAACTCTGTACATTTTCTTTTTAGTGACTCTAAGGTGCAAGATTCCTAGGATTTTACACTCTGAAAACATGTGACCTTAAAAAATGGCAAGAAAATGCTCACTTCAAAGAGTTCTTGACCTGACTCACTGAGTAGAATCAGCTCTGCACTTTGACTTTTTAGTGACTCCATGGCGCATGCTTCCTAGCATTTTTATACTCTGAAAACATGTTCTCCAACTAAATTCTCATGTCTAATAACTAATTTGACAATAAAAATGCTAAGAAAATGCACACTTCAAGGAGTTCTTGACCTGACTCATGGAGTAGAATCAGCTCTCACTGTGAGTTTTTAGTGACTCTATGGTGCAAGCTTCCTAGAATTTTTATACTCTGAAAACATGTTCTCCAAATATATTCTCATGTCTAATTACTAATTTGACCACAAAAATGGCAATAAAATGCTCACTTGAAGGAGTTGTTGACCTGCCTCACATAGGAGAATCAACTGTGCACTGTGTTTTTTTTAGTGACTCTATGGCGCAAGCTTCGTAGTAGTTATATACTCTGAAAACATGTTCTCCAATTATACACTCATGTAAAATAACTAATTTTACCCTAAAAATTGTAAGAAAAGTCTCACTTCAAAGAGTTATTTACCTGGCTCATGGTGTGGAATCAACTCTGCACTATGAGTTTTTAGTGACTCTACGGTGCAAGCTTCCTAGCATTTTATACTCTGAAAAAATGTTCTCCAAATATATTCTCATGTGTAATAACTAATTTGACCATAAAAATAGCAAGAAAATGCTCACTTCAAGGAGTTCTTGACCAGGCTCAGAGAGTGGAATCAGCTATGCACTGTGAGTTTTTAGTGACTTTATGGTGCCAGCTTCCTAGCATTTTTATAGTATTAAAACATGTTCCCCAACTACATTCTTATGAGTAATAACTAATTTGACCATAAAAATGGCAAGAAAATGCTCATTTCAGTGAGTTCTTGACCTGGCTCAAGGAGTAGAATCAGTTCTGCACTTTGAGTTTTTAGTGACTCTATGACGCAAGCTTCCTAGCATTTTTATACTCTGAAAACATTTTCTCCAACTATATGCTCATGTCTAATAATAATTTGACCATAAAAATGGCAAGAAAATGCTTATCTTCAAGGAGTTCTTGACCTGGCTCACGTAGTAGAATCAACTCTGTACATTTTCTTTTTAGTGACTCTAAGGTGCAAGATTCCTAGGATTTTACACTCTGAAAACATGTGACCTTAAAAAATGGCAAGAAAATGCTCACTTCAAAGAGTTCTTGACCTGACTCACTGAGTAGAATCAGCTATGCACTTTGACTTTTTAGTGACTCCATGGCGCATGCTTCCTAGCATTTTTATACTCTGAAAATATGTTCTCCAACTAAATTCTCATGTCTAATAACTAATTTGACAATAAAAATGCTAAGAAAATGCACACTTCAAGGAGTTCTTGACCTGACTCATGGAGTAGAATCAGCTCTCACTGTGAGTTTTTAGTGACTCTATGGTGCAAGCTTCCTAGAATTTTTATACTCTGAAAACATGTTCTCCAAATATATTCTCATGTCTAATTACTAATTTGACCACAAAAATGGCAATAAAATGCTCACTTGAAGGAGTTGTTGACCTGCCTCACATAGGAGAATCAACTGTGCACTGTGTTTTTTTTAGTGACTCTATGGCGCAAGCTTCGTAGTAGTTATATACTCTGAAAACATGTTCTCCAATTATACACTCATGTAAAATAACTAATTTTACCCTAAAAATTGTAAGAAAAGTCTCACTTCAAAGAGTTATTTACCTGGCTCATGGTGTGGAATCAACTCTGCACTATGAGTTTTTAGTGACTCTACGGTGCAAGCTTCCTAGCATTTTATACTCTGAAAAAATGTTCTCCAAATATATTCTCATGTGTAATAACTAATTTGACCATAAAAATAGCAAGAAAATGCTCACTTCAAGGAGTTCTTGACCAGGCTCAGAGAGTGGAATCAGCTATGCACTGTGAGTTTTTAGTGACTTTATGGTGCCAGCTTCCTAGCATTTTTATAGTATTAAAACATGTTCCCCAACTACATTCTTATGAGTTGTAACTAATTTGACCATAAAAATGGCAAGAAAATGCTCATTTCAGTGAGTTCTTGACCTGGCTCAAGGAGTAGAATCAGTTCTGCACTTTGAGTTTTTAGTGACTTTATGACGAAAGCTTCCTAGCATTTTTATACTCTGAAAATATTTTCTCCAACTATATGCTCATGTCTAATAATAATTTGACCATAAAAATGGCAAGAAAATGCTTATCTTCAAGGAGTTCTTGACCTGGCTCACGGAGTAGAATCAACTCTGTACATTTTCTTTTTAGTGACTCTAAGCTGCAAGATTCCTAGCATTTTACACTCTGAAAACATGTGACCTTAAAAAATGGCAAGAAAATGCTCACTTCAAAGAGTTCTTGACATGGCTCACTAAGTAGAATCAGCTCTGCACTTTGACTTTTTAGTGACTCCATGGCGCATGCTTCCTAGCATTTTATACTCTGAAAACATGTTCTCCAACTAAATTCTCATGTCTAATAACTAATTTGACAATAAAAATGCTAAGAAAATGCACACTTCAAGGAGTTCTTGACCTGACTCATGGAGCAGAATCAGCTCTCACTGTGAGTTTTTAGTGACTCTATGGTGCAAGCTTCCTAGCATTTTTATACTCTGAAAACATGTTCTGCAAATATATTCTCATGTCTAATAACTAATTTGACCATACAAATGGCAAGAAAATGCTCACTTCAAGGAGTTCTTGACTTGGATCACATAGGAGAATCAACTTTGCACTGTGTTTTTTAGTGACTCTATGGCGCAAGCTTCGTAGAAGTTATATACTCTGAAAACATGTTCTCCAGTTATACACTCATGTAAAATAACTAATTTTACCCTAAAAATTGCAAGAAAAGTCTCACTTCAAAGAGTTCTTGACCTGGCTCATGGTGTGGAATCAACTCTGCACTATGAGTTTTTAGTGACTCTACGGTGCAAGCTTCATAGCATTTTATACTCTGAAAAAATGTTCTCCAAATATATTCTCATGTGTAATAACTAATTTGACCATAAAAATAGCAAGAAAATACTCACTTCAAGGAGTTCTTGACCAGGCTCACAGAGTGGAATCTGCTATGCACTGTGAGTTTTTAGTGACTTTATGGTGCCAGCTTCCTAGCATTTTTATAGTATTAAAACATGTTCCCCAACTACATTCTTATGAGTTGTAACTAATTTGACCATAAAAATGGCAAGAAAATGCTCATTTCAGTGAGTTCTTGACCTGGCTCAAGGAGTAGAATCAGTTCTCCACTTTGAGTTTTTAGTGACTTTATGACGCAAGCTTCCTACCATTTTTATACTCTAAAAATATTTTCTCCAACTATATTCTAATGTCTAATAATAATTTGACCATAAAAATGGCAAGAAAATGCTTATCTTCAAGGAGTTCTTGACCTGGCTCACGGAGTAGAATCAACTCTGTACATTTTCTTTTTAGTGACTCTAAGGTGCAAGATTCCTAGCATTTTACACTCTAAGAACATGTGACCTTAAAAAATGGCAAGAAAATGCTCACTTCAAAGAGTTCTTGACCTGGCTCACTAAGTAGAATCAGCTCTGCACTTTGACTTTTTAGTGACTCTATGGCGCATGCTTCCTAGCATTTTATACTCTGAAAATATGTTCTCCAACTAAATTCTCATGTCTAATAACCAATTTGACAATAAAAATGCTAATAAAATGCACACTTCAAGGAGTTCTTGACCTGACTCATGGAGTAGAATTAGCTCTAACTGTGAGTTTTTAGTGGCTCTATGATGCAAGCTTCCTAGCATTTTTATACTCTGAAAACATTTTCTCCAAATATATTATCATGTCTAATAACTAATTTGACCATAAAAATGGCAAGAAAATGCTCACTTCAAGGAGTTCTTGTCCTGGCTCACATAGGAGAAT
Source organism: Pogostemon cablin (assembly GCA_023678885.1). Classification (NCBI taxonomy): domain Eukaryota; kingdom Viridiplantae; phylum Streptophyta; class Magnoliopsida; order Lamiales; family Lamiaceae; genus Pogostemon; species Pogostemon cablin. The sequence goes on along the minus strand of JAHCLQ010000571.1, from coordinate 26,122 downwards.
CAACTTTGCATTGTGTTTTTTAGTGACTCTATGGCGCAAGCTTCGTAGAAGTTATATACTCTGAAAACATGTTCTCCAGTTATACACTCATGTAAAATAACTAATTTTACCCTAAAAATTGTAAGAAAAGTCTCACTTCAAAGAGTTCTTGACCTGGCTCATGGTGTGGAATCAACTCTGCACTATGAGTTTTTAGTGACTCTACGGTGCAAGCTTCATATCATTTTATACTCTGAAAAAATGTTCTCGAAATATATTCTCATGTGTAATAACTAATTTGACCATAAAAATAGCAAGAAAATACTCACTTCAAGGAGTTCTTGACCAGGCTCACAGAGTGGAATCAACTATGCACTGTGAGTTTTTAGTGACTTTATGGTGCCAGCTTCCTAGCATTTTTATAGTATTAAAACATGTTCCCCAACTACATTCTTATGAGTTGTAACTAATTTGACCATAAAAATGGCAAGAAAATGCTCATTTCAGTGAGTTCTTGACCTGGCTCAAGGAGTAGAATCAGTTCTCCACTTTGAGTTTTTAGTGACTTTATGACGCAAGCTTCCTACCATTTTTATACTCTAAAAATATTTTCTCCAACTATATGCTAATGTCTAATAATAATTTGACCATAAAAATGGCAAGAAAATGCTTATCTTCAAGGAGTTCTTGACCTGGCTCACGGAGTAGAATCAACTCTGTACATTTTCTTTTTAGTGACTCTAAGGTGCAAGATTCCTAGCATTTTACACTCTAAAAACATGTGACCTTAAAAAATGGCAAGAAAATGCTCACTTCAAAGAGTTCTTGACCTGGCTCACTAAGTAGAATCAGCTCTGAACTTTGACTTTTTAGTGACTCTATGGCGCATGCTTCCTAGCATTTTATACTCTGAAAACATGTTCTCCAACTAAATTCTCATGTCTAATGACCAATTTGACAATAAAAATGCTAAGAAAATGCACACTTCAAGGAGTTCTTGACCTGACTCATGGAGTAGAATTAGCTCTAACTGTGAGTTTTTAGTGACTCTATGATGCAAGCTTCCTAGCATTTTTATACTCTGAAAACATTTTCTCCAAATATATTATCATGTCTAATAACTAATTTGACCATAAAAATGGCAAGAAAATGCTCACTTCAAGGAGTTCTTGACCTGGCTCACATAGGAGAATCAACTTTGCATTGTGTTTTTTAGTGACTCTATGGCGCAAGCTTCGTAGAAGTTATATACTCTGAAAACATGTTCTCCAGTTATACACTCATGTAAAATAACTAATTTTACCCTAAAAATTGTAAGAAAAGTCTCACTTCAAAGAGTTCTTGACCTGGCTCATGGTGTGGAATCAACTCTGCACTATGAGTTTTTAGTGACTCTACGGTGCAAGCTTCATATCATTTTATACTCTGAAAAAATGTTCTCCAAATATATTCTCATGTGTAATAACTAATTTGACCATAAAAATAGCAAGAAAATACTCACTTCAAGGAGTTCTTGACCAGGCTCACAGAGTGGAATCAGCTATGCACTGTGAGTTTTTAGTGACTTTATGGTGCCAGCTTCCTAGCATTTTTATAGTATTAAAACATGTTCCCCAACTACATTCTTATGAGTTGTAACTAATTTGACCATAAAAATGGCAAGAAAATGCTCATTTCAGTGAGTTCTTGACCTGGCTCAAGGAGTAGAATCAGTTCTCCACTTTGAGTTTTTAGTGACTTTATGACGCAAGCTTCCTACCATTTTTATACTCTAAAAATATTTTCTCCAACTATATGCTAATGTCTAATAATAATTTGACCATAAAAATGGCAAGAAAATGCTTATCTTCAAGGAGTTCTTGACCTGGCTCACGGAGTAGAATCAACTCTATACATTTTCTTTTTATGACTCTAAGGTGCAAGATTCCTAGCATTTTACACTCTAAAAACATGTGACCTTAAAAAATGGCAAGAAAATGCTCACTTCAAAGAGTTCTTGACCTGGCTCACTAAGTAGAATCAGCTCTGCACTTTGACTTTTTAGTGACTCTATGGTGCATGCTTCCTAGCATTTTATACTCTGAAAACATGTTCTCCAACTAAATTCTCATGTCTAATGACCAATTTGACAATAAAAATGCTAAGAAAATGCACACTTCAAGGAGTTCTTGACCTGACTCATGGAGTAGAATTAGCTCTAACTGTGAGTTTTTAGTGACTCTATGATGCAAGCTTCCTAGCATTTTTATACTCTGAAAACATTTTCTCCAAATATATTATCATGTCTAATAACTAATTTGACCATAAAAATGGCAAGAAAATGCTCACTTCAAGGAGTTCTTGACCTGGCTCACATAGGAGAATCAACTTTGCATTATGTTTTTTAGTGACTCTATGGCGCAAGCTTCGTAGAAGTTATATACTCTGAAAACATGTTCTCCAGTTATACACTCATGTAAAATAACTAATTTTACCCTAAAAATTGTAAGAAAAGTCTCACTTCAAAGAGTTCTTGACCTGGCTCATGGTGTGGAATCAACTCTGCACTATGAGTTTTTAGTGACTCTACGGTGCAAGCTTCATATCATTTTATACTCTGAAAAAATGTTCTCCAAATATATTCTCATGTGTAATAACTAATTTGACCATAAAAATAGCAAGAAAATACTCACTTCAAGGAGTTCTTGACCAGGCTCACAGAGTGGAATCAGCTATGCACTGTGAGTTTTTAGTGACTTTATGGTGCCAGCTTCCTAGCATTTTTATAGTATTAAAACATGTTCCCCAACTACATTCTTATGAGTTGTAACTAATTTGACCATAAAAATGGCAAGAAAATGCTCATTTCAGTGAGTTCTTGACCTGGCTCAAGGAGTAGAATCAGTTCTCCACTTTGAGTTTTTAGTGACTTTATGACGCAAGCTTCCTACCATTTTTATACTCTAAAAATATTTTCTCCAACTATATGCTAATGTCTAATAATAATTTGACCATAAAAATGGCAAGAAAATGCTTATCTTCAAGGAGTTCTTGACCTGGCTCACGGAGTAGAATCAACTCTGTACATTTTCTTTTTATGACTCTAAGGTGCAAGATTCCTAGCATTTTACACTCTAAAAACATGTGACCTTAAAAAATGGCAAGAAAATGCTCACTTCAAAGAGTTCTTGACCTGGCTCACTAAGTAGAATCAGCTCTGCACTTTGACTTTTTAGTGACTCTATGGCGCATGCTTCCTAGCATTTTATACTCTGAAAACATGTTCTCCAACTAAATTCTCATGTCTAATGACCAATTTGACAATAAAAATGCTAAGAAAATGCACACTTCAAGGAGTTCTTGACCTGACTCATGGAGTAGAATTAGCTCTAACTGTGAGTTTTTAGTGACTCTATGATGCAAGCTTCCTAGCATTTTTATACTCTGAAAACATTTTCTCCAAATATATTATCATGTCTAATAACTAATTTGACCATAAAAATGGCAAGAAAATGCTCACTTCAAGGAGTTCTTGACCTGGCTCACATAGGAGAATCAACTTTGCATTGTGTTTTTTAGTGACTCTATGGCGCAAGCTTCGTAGAAGTTATATACTCTGAAAACATGTTCTCCATTTATACACTCATGTAAAATAACTAATTTTACCCTAAAAATTGTAAGAAAAGTCTCACTTCAAAGAGTTCTTGACCTGGCTCATGGTGTGGAATCAACTCTGCACTATGAGTTTTTAGTGACTCTACGGTGCAAGCTTCATAGCATTTTATACTCTGAAAAAATGTTCTCCAAATATATTCTCATGTGTAATAACTAATTTGACCATAAAAATAGCAAGAAAATACTCACTTCAAGGAGTTCTTGACCAGGCTCACAGAGTGGAATCAGCTATGCACTGTGAGTTTTTAGTGACTTTATGGTGCCAGCTTCCTAGCATTTTTATAGTATTAAAACATGTTCCCCAACTACATTCTTATGAGTTGTAACTAATTTGACCATAAAAATGGCAAGAAAATGCTCATTTCAGTGAGTTCTTGACCTGGCTCAAGGAGTAGAATAAGTTCTCCACTTTGAGTTTTTAGTGACTTTATGACGCAAGCTTCCTACCATTTTTATACTCTAAAAATATTTTCTCCAAATATATGCTAATGTCTAATAATAATTTGACCATAAAAATGGCAAGAAAATGCTTATCTTCAAGGAGTTCTTGACCTGGCTCACGGAGTAGAATCAACTCTGTACATTTTCTTTTTAGTGACTCTAAGGTGCAAGATTCCTAGCATTTTACACTCTAAAAACATGTGTCCTTAAAAAATGGCAAGAAAATGCTCACTTCAAAGAGTTCTTGACCTGGCTCACTAAGTAGAATCAGCTCTGCACTTTGACTTTTTAGTGACTCCATGGCGCATGCTTCCTAGCATTTTATACTCTGAAAACATGTTCTCCAACTAAATTCTCATGTCTAATAACCAATTTGACAATAAAAATGCTAAGAAAATGCATACTTCAAGGAGTTCTTGACCTGACTCATGGAGTAGAATCAGCTCTAACTGTGAGTTTTTAGTGACTCTATGATGCAAGCTTCCTAGCATTTTTATACTCTGAAAACATGTTCTCCAAATATATTATCATGTCTAATAACTAATTTGACCATAAAAATGGCAAGAAAATGCTCACTTCAAGGAGTTCTTGACCTGGCTCACATAGGAGAATCAACTTTGCATTGTGTTTTTTAGTGACTCTATGGCGCAAGCTTCATAGAAGTTATATACTCTGAAAACATGTTCTCCAGTTATACACTCATGTAAAATAACTAATTTTACCCTAAAAATTGTAAGAAAAGTCTCACTTCAAAGAGTTCTTGACCTGGCTCATGGTGTAGAATCAACTCTGCACTATGAGTTTTTAGTGACTCTACGGTGCAAGCTTCCTAGCATTTTATACTCTAAAAAAATGTTCTCCAAATATATTCTCATGTGTAACAACTAATTTGACCATAAAAATAGCAAGAAAATGCTCACTTCAAGGAGTTCTTGACCAGGCTCACAGAGTGGAATCAGCTATGCACTGTGAGTTTTTAGTGACTTTATGGTGCCAGCTTCCTTGCATTTTTATAGTATTAAAACATGTTCCCCAACTACATTCTTATGAGTTGTAACTAATTTGACCATAAAAATGGCAAGAAAATGCTCATTTCAGTGAGTTCTTGACCTGGCTCAAGGAGTAGAATCAGTTCTCCACTTTGAGTTTTTAGTGACTTTATGACGCAAGCTTCCTAGCATTTTTATACTCTAAAAATATTTTCTCCAACTATATGCTCATGTCTAATAATAATTTGACCATAAAAATGGTAAGAAAATGCTTATCTTCAAGGAGTTCTTGACCTGGCTCACGGAGTAGAATCAACTCTGTACATTTTCTTTTTAGTGACTCTAAGGTGCAAGATTCCTAGCATTTTACACTCTGAAAACATGTGACCTTAAAAAATGGCAAGAAAATGCTCACTTCAAAGAGTTCTTGACCTGGCTCACTAAGTAGAATCAGCTCTGCACTTTGACTTTTTAGTGACTCCATGGCGCATGCTTCCTAGCATTTTATACTCTGAGAACATGTTCTCCAACTAAATTCTCATGTCTAATAACCAATTTGACAATAAAAATGCTAAGAAAATGCACACTTCAAGGAGTTCTTGACCTGGCTCATGGTGTGGAATCAACTCTGCACTATGAGTTTTTAGTGACTCTACGGTGCAAGCTTCCTAGCATTTTATACTCTGAAAAAATGTTCTCCAAATATATTCTCATGTGTAATAACTAATTAGACCATAAAAATGGCAAGGAAATGCTCACTTCTAGGAGTTCTTGACCAGGCTCACAGAGTGGAATCAGCTATGCACTGTGAGTTTTTAGTGACTTTATGGTTCCAGCTTCCTAGCATTTTTATAGTATTAAAACATGTTCCCCAACTACATTCTTATGAGTTGTAACTAATTTGACCATAAAAATGGCAAGAAAATGCTCATTTCAGTGAGTTCTTGACCTGGCTCAAGGAGTAGAATCAGTTCTGCACTTTGAGTTTATAGTGACTTTATGACGAAAGCTTCCTAGCATTTTTATACTCTAAAACTATTTTCTCCAACTATATGCTCATGTCTAATAATAATTTGACCATAAAAATGGCAAGAAAATGCTTATCTTCAAAGAGTTCTTGACCTGGCTCACGGAGTAGAATCAACTCTGTACATTCTCTTTTTAGTGACTCTAAGCTGCAAGCTTCCTAGCATTTTACACTCTGAAAACATGTGACCTTAAAAAATGGCAAGAAAATGCTCACTTCAAAGAGTTCTTGACCTGGCTCACAATGTAGAATCAGCTCTGCACTTTGACTTTTTAGTGACTCCATGGCGCATGCTTCCTAGCATTTTATACTCTGAAAACATGTTCTCCAACTAAATTCTCATGTCTAATAACCAATTTGACAATAAAAATGCTAAGAAAATGCATACTTCAAGGAGTTCTTGACCTGACTCATGGAGTAGAATCAGCTCTAACTGTGAGTTTTTAGTGACTCTATGATGCAAGCTTCCTAGCATTTTTATACTCTGAAAACATGTTCTCCAAATATATTATCATGTCTAATAACTAATTTGACCATAAAAATGGCAAGAAAATGCTCACTTCAAGGAGTTCTTGACCTGGCTCACATAGGAGAATCAACTTTGCATTGTGTTTTTTAGTGACTCTATGGCGCAAGCTTCATAGAAGTTATATACTCTGAAAACATGTTCTCCAGTTATACACTCATGTAAAATAACTAATTTTACCCTAAAAATTGTAAGAAAAGTCTCACTTCAAAGAGTTCTTGACCTGGCTCATGGTGTAGAATCAACTCTGCACTATGAGTTTTTAGTGACTCTACGGTGCAAGCTTCCTAGCATTTTATACTCTAAAAAAATGTTCTCCAAATATATTCTCATGTGTAACAACTAATTTGACCATAAAAATAGCAAGAAAATGCTCACTTCAAGGAGTTCTTGACCAGGCTCACAGAGTGGAATCAGCTATGCACTGTGAGTTTTTAGTGACTTTATGGTGCCAGCTTCCTTGCATTTTTATAGTATTAAAACATGTTCCCCAACTACATTCTTATGAGTTGTAACTAATTTGACCATAAAAATGGCAAGAAAATGCTCATTTCAGTGAGTTCTTGACCTGGCTCAAGGAGTAGAATCAGTTCTCCACTTTGAGTTTTTAGTGACTTTATGACGCAAGCTTCCTAGCATTTTTATACTCTAAAAATATTTTCTCCAACTATATGCTCATGTCTAATAATAATTTGACCATAAAAATGGTAAGAAAATGCTTATCTTCAAGGAGTTCTTGACCTGGCTCACGGAGTAGAATCAACTCTGTACATTTTCTTTTTAGTGACTCTAAGGTGCAAGATTCCTAGCATTTTACACTCTGAAAACATGTGACCTTAAAAAATGGCAAGAAAATGCTCACTTCAAAGAGTTCTTGACCTGGCTCACTAAGTAGAATCAGCTCTGCACTTTGACTTTTTAGTGACTCCATGGCGCATGCTTCCTAGCATTTTATACTCTGAAAACATGTTCTCCAACTAAATTCTCATGTCTAATAACCAATTTGACAATAAAAATGCTAAGAAAATGCATACTTCAAGGAGTTCTTGACCTGACTCATGGAGTAGAATCAGCTCTAACTGTGAGTTTTTAGTGACTCTATGATGCAAGCTTCCTAGCATTTTTATACTCTAAAAACATGTTCTCCAAATATATTATCATGTCTAATAACTAATTTGACCATAAAAATGGCAAGAAAATGCTCACTTCAAGGAGTTCTTGACCTGGCTCACATAGGAGAATCAACTTTGCATTGTGTTTTTTAGTGACTCTATGGCGCAAGCTTCATAGAAGTTATATACTCTGAAAACATGTTCTCCAGTTATACACTCATGTAAAATAACTAATTTTACCCTAAAAATTGTAAGAAAAGTCTCACTTCAAAGAGTTCTTGACCTGGCTCATGGTGTAGAATCAACTCTGCACTATGAGTTTTTAGTGACTCTACGGTGCAAGCTTCCTAGCATTTTATACTCTAAAAAAATGTTCTCCAAATATATTCTCATGTGTAACAACTAATTTGACCATAAAAATAGCAAGAAAATGCTCACTTCAAGGAGTTCTTGACCAGGCTCACAGAGTGGAATCAGCTATGCACTGTGAGTTTTTAGTGACTTTATGGTGCCAGCTTCCTTGCATTTTTATAGTATTAAAACATGTTCCCCAACTACATTCTTATGAGTTGTAACTAATTTGACCATAAAAATGGCAAGAAAATGCTCATTTCAGTGAGTTCTTGACCTGGCTCAAGGAGTAGAATCAGTTCTCCACTTTGAGTTTTTAGTGACTTTATGACGCAAGCTTCCTAGCATTTTTATACTCTAAAAATATTTTCTCCAACTATATGCTCATGTCTAATAATAATTTGACCATAAAAATGGTAAGAAAATGCTTATCTTCAAGGAGTTCTTGACCTGGCTCACGGAGTAGAATCAACTCTGTACATTTTCTTTTTAGTGACTCTAAGGTGCAAGATTCCTAGCATTTTACACTATGAAAACATGTGACCTTAAAAAATGGCAAGAAAATGCTCACTTCAAAGAGTTCTTGACCTGGCTCACTAAGTAGAATCAGCTCTGCACTTTGACTTTTTAGTGACTCCATGGCGCATGCTTCCTAGCATTTTATACTCTGAGAACATGTTCTCCAACTAAATTCTCATGTCTAATAACCAATTTGACAATAAAAATGCTAAGAAAATGCACACTTCAAGGAGTTCTTGACCTGGCTCATGGTGTGGAATCAACTCTGCACTATGAGTTTTTAGTGACTCTACGGTGCAAGCTTCCTAGCATTTTATACTCTGAAAAAATGTTCTCCAAATATATTCTCATGTGTAATAACTAATTAGACCATAAAAATGGCAAGGAAATGCTCACTTCTAGGAGTTCTTGACCAGGCTCACAGAGTGGAATCAGCTATGCACTGTGAGTTTTTAGTGACTTTATGGTTCCAGCTTCCTAGCATTTTTATAGTATTAAAACATGTTCCCCAACTACATTCTTATGAGTTGTAACTAATTTGACCATAAAAATGGCAAGAAAATGCTCATTTCAGTGAGTTCTTGACCTGGCTCAAGGAGTAGAATCAGTTCTGCACTTTGAGTTTATAGTGACTTTATGACGAAAGCTTCCTAGCATTTTTATACTCTAAAACTATTTTCTCCAACTATATGCTCATGTCTAATAATAATTTGACCATAAAAATGGCAAGAAAATGCTTATCTTCAAAGAGTTCTTGACCTGGCTCACGGAGTAGAATCAACTCTGTACATTTTCTTTTTAGTGACTCTAAGCTGCAAGCTTCCTAGCATTTTACACTCTGAAAACATGTGACCTTAAAAAATGGCAAGAAAATGCTCACTTCAAAGAGTTCTTGACCTGGCTCACAATGTAGAATCAGCTCTGCACTTTGACTTTTTAGTGACTCCATGGCGCATGCTTCCTAGCATTTTATACTCTGAAAACATGTTCTCCAACTAAATTCTCATGTCTAATAACTAATTTGACAATAAAAATGCTAAGAAAATGCACACTTCAAGGAGTTCTTGACCTGACTCATGGAGCAAAATCATCTCTCACTGTGAGTTTTTAGTGATTCTATGGTGCAAGCTTCCTAGCATTTTTATACTCTGAAAACATGTTCTCCAAATATATTCTCATGTCTAATAACTAATTTGACCATAAAAATAGCAAGAAAATGCTCACTTCAAGGAGTTCTTGACCTGGCTCACATAGGAAAATCAACTTTGCACAATGTTTTTTAGTGACTCTATGGCGCAAGCTTTGTAGAAGTTATATACTCTGAAAACATGTTCTCCAGTTATACACTCATGTAAAATAACTAATTTTACCCTAAAAATTGTAAGAAAAGTCTCACTTCAAAGAGTTTTTGACCTGGCTCATGGTGTGGAATCAACTCTACACTATGAGTTTTTTATGACTCTACGGTGCAAGCTTCCTAGCATTTTATACTATGAAAATTGTTCTCCAAATATATTCTCATGTTTAATAACTAATTTGACCATAAAAATAGCAAGAAAATACTCACTTCAAGGAGTTCTTGACCAGGCTCACAGAGTGGAATCAGCTATGCACTGTGAGTTTTTAGTGACTTTATGGTGCCAGCTTCCTAGCATTTTTTTAGTATTAAAACATGTTCCCCAACTACATTCTTATGAGTTGTAACTAATTTGACCATAAAAATGGCAAGAAAATGCTCATTTCAGTGAGTTCTTGACCTGGCTCAAGGAGTAGAATCAGTTCTCCACTTTGAGTTTTTAGTGACTTTATGACGCAAGCTTCCTAGCATTTTTATACTCTAAAAATATTTTCTCCAACTATATGCTCATGTCTAATAATAATTTGACCATAAAAATGGCAAGAAAATGCTTATCTTCAAGGAGTTCTTGACCTGGCTCACGGAGTAGAATCAACTCTGTACATTTTCTTTTTAGTGACTCTAAGGTGCAAGATTCCTAGCATTTTACACTCTGAAAACATGTGACCTTAAAAAATGGCAAGAAAATGCTCACTTCAAAGAGTTCTTGACCTGGCTCACTAAGTAGAATCAACTCTGCACTTTGACTTTTTAGTGACTCCATGGCGCATGCTTCCAAGCATTTTATACTCTGAAAACATGTTCTCCAACTAAATTCTCATGTCTAATAACCAATTTGACAATAAAAATGCTAAGAAAATGCACACTTCAAGGAGTTCTTGACCTGACTCATGGAGTAGAATCAGTTCTAACTGTGAGTTTTTAGTGACTCTATGGTGCAAGCTTCCTAGCATTTTTATACTCTGAAAACATGTTCTCCAAATATATTATCATGTCTAATAACTAATTTGACCATAAAAATGGCAAGAAAATGCTCACTTCAAGGAGTTCTTGACCTGGCTCACATAGGAGAATCAATTTTGCACTGTGTTTTTTAGTGACTCTATGGCGCAAGCTTCGTAGAAGTTATATACTCTGAAAACATGTTCTCCAGTTATACACTCATGTAAAATAACTAATTTTACCCTAAAAATTGTAAGAAAAGTCTCACTTCAAAAGTTCTTGACCTGGCTCATGGTGTGGAATCAACTCTGCACTATGAGTTTTTAGTGACTCTACGGTGCAAGCTTCCTAGCATTTTATACTCTGAAAAATGTTCTCCAAATATATTCTCATGTGTAATAACTAATTTGACCATAAAAATAGCAAGAAAATGCTCACTTCAAGGAGTTCTTGACCAGGCTCACAGAGTGGAATCAGCTATGCACTGTGAGTTTTTAGTGACTTTATGGTGCCAGCTTCCTAGCATTTTTATAGTATTAAAACATGTTCCCCAACTACATTCTTATGAGTTGTAACTAATTAGACCATAAAAATGGCAAGAAAATGCTCATTTCAGTGAGTTCTTGACCTGGCTTAAGGAGTAGAATCAGTTCTCCACTTTGAGTTTTCAGTGACTTTATGACGCAAGCTTCCTAGCATTTTTATACTCTAAAAATATTTTCTCCAACTATATGCTCATTTCTAATAATAATTTGCCATAAAAATGGCAAGAAAATGCTTATCTTCAAGGAGTTCTTGACCTGGCTCACGGAGTAGAATCAACTCTGTACATTTTCTTTTTAGTGTCTCTGAGGTGCAAGATTCCTAGCATTTTACACTCTAAAAACATGTGACCTTAAAAAATGGCAAGAAAATGCTCACTTCAAAGAGTTCTTGACCTGGCTCACTGAGTAGAATCAACTCTGCACTTTGACTTTTTAGTGACTCCATGGCGCATGCTTCCTACCATTTTATACTCTGAAAACATGTTCTCCAACTAAATTCTCATGTCTAATAACTAATTTGACAATAAAAATGGCAAGAAAATGCACACTTCAAGGGGTTCTTGACCTGACTCATGGAGTAGAATCAGCTCTCACTGTGAGTTTTTAGTGACTCTATGGTGCAAGCTTCCTAGCATTTTTATACTCTGAAAACATGTTCTCCAAATATATTCTCATGTCTATTAACTAATTTGACCACAAAAATGGCAATAAAATGCTCACTTGAAGGAGTTCTTGACCTGGCTCACATAGGAGAATCAACTTTGCACTATGTTTTTTAGTGACTCTATGGCGCAAGCTTCGTAGCAGTTATATACTCTGAAAACATGTTCTCCAATTATACACTTATGTAAAATAACTAATTTTACCCTAAAAATTGTAAGAAAAGTCCCACTTCAAAGAGTTCTTGACCTGGCCCACGGTGTGGAATCAACTCTGCACTATGAGTTTTTAGTGACTCTATGGTGCAAGCTTTCTAGCATTTTATACTCTGAAAACATGTTCTCCAAATATATTTTCATGTGTAATAACTAATTTTACCATAAAAATGGCAAGAAAATGCTCACTTCATGGAGTTCTTGGCCAGGCTCACAGAGTGGAATCAGCTATGCACTGTGAGTTTTTAGTGACTTTATGGTGCCAGCTTCCTAGAATTTTTATAGTATTAAAACATGTTCCCCAACTACATTCTTATGAGTAATAACTAATGTGACCATAAAACAGGCAAGAAAATGCTCATTTCAGTGAGTTCTTGACATGGCTCAAGGAGTAGAATCAGTTCTGCACTTTCAGTTTTTAGTGACTTTATGACGCAAGCTTCCTAGCATTTTTATACTCTAAAAATATTTTCTCTAACTATATGCTCATGTCTAATAATAATTTGACCATAAAAATGGCAAGAAAATGCTTATCTTCAAGGAGTTCTTGACCTGGCTCACGGAGTAGAATCAACTCTGTACATTTTCTTTTTAGTGACTCTAAGGTGCAAGATTACTAGCATTTTACACTCTGAAAACATGTGACCTTAAAAAATGGCAAGAAAATCTTCACATCCAAGAGTTCTTGACCGGGCTCACTAAGTAGAATCAGCTCTGCACTTTGACTTTTTAGTGACTCCATGGCGCATGCTTCCTAGCATTTTTATACTCTAAAAACATGTTCTCCAACAAAATTCTCATGTCTAGTAACTAATTTGACAATAAAAATGGCAAGAAAATGCACACTTCAAGGAGTTCTTGACCTGACTCATGGAGTAGATTCAGCTCTCACTGTGAGTTTTAAATGACTCTATGGTGCAAGCTTCCTAGCATTTTTATACTCTGAAAACATATTCTCCAAATATATTCTCATGTCTAATAACTAATTTGACCATAAAAATGGCAAGAAAATGCTCACTTCAAGGAGTTCTTGACCTGGCTCACAGAGGAAAATCAACTTTGCACTGTGTTTTTTAGTGACTCTATGGCGCAAGCTTCGTAGAAGTTATATACTATGAAAACATGTTCTCCAATTATACACTCATGTAAAATAACTAATTTTACCCTAAAAATTGTAAGAAAAGTCTCACTTCAAAGAGTTCTTGACCTAGCTCACGGTGTGGAATCAACTCTGCACTATGTGTTTTTAGTGACTCTACGGTGCAAGTTCCTAGCATTTTATACTCTGAAAACATATTCTCCAAATATATTCTCATGTGTAATAACTAATTTGACCGTAAAAATGGCAAGGAAATGCTCACTTCAAGGAGTTCTTGACCAGGCTCACAGAGTGGAATCAGCTATGCACTGTGAGTTTTTATTGACTTTATGGTGCCAGCTTCCTAGCATTTTTATAGTATTAAAACATGTTCCCCAACTACATTCTTGTGAGTAATAACTAATTTGACCATAAAATGGCAAGAAAATGATCACTTCAGTGAGTTCTTGACCTGGCTCAAGGAGTAGAATCAGTTCTGTACTTTGAGTTTTTAGTGACTCTATGACGCAAGCTTCCTAGCATTTTTATACTCTAAAAATATTTTCTCCAACTATATGCTCATGTCTAATAATAATTTGGCCATAAAAATGGCAAGAAAATGCTTATCTTCAAGGAGTTCTTGACTTGGCTCACGGAGTAGAATCAACTCTGTACATTTTCTTTTTAGTGACTCTACGGTGCAAGATTCCTAGCAATTTATACTCTGAAAACATGTGACCTTAAAAAATGGCAAGAAAATGCTCAATTCAAAGAGTTCTTGACCTGCCTCACTAAGTAGAATCAGCTCTGCACTTTGACTTTTTAGTGACTCCATGGCGCATGCTTCCAAGCATTTTTATACTATGAAAACATGTTCTCCAACTAAATTCTCATGTCTAATAACTAATTTGACAATAAAAATGGCAAGAAAATGCACACTTCAAAGAGTTCTTGACCTGACTCATGGAGTTGAATCAGCTCTCACTGTGAGTTTTTAGTGACTCTATGGTGCAAGCTTCCTAGCATTTTTATACTCTGAAAACATGTTCTCCAAATATATTCTCATATCTAATAACTAATTTGACCACAAAAATGGCAATAAAATGCTCACTTCAAGGAGTTTTGGACATGGCTCTCAGAGGAGAATCAACTTTGCACTGTGTTTTTTTAGTGACTCTATGGCGCAAGCTTCGTGGAAGTTATATACTATGAAAACATGTTCTCCAATTAAACACTCATGTAAAATAACTAATTTTATCCTAAAAATTGTAAGAAAAGTCTCACTTCAAAGAGTTCTTGACCTGGCTCACGGTGTGGAATCAACTCTGCACTATGAGTTTTTAGTGACTCTACGGTGCAAGCTTCCTAGCATTTTATACTCTAAAAACATGTTCTCCAAATATATTCTTATGTGTAATAACTAATTTGACCATAAAAATGGCAAGAAAATTCTCACTTCAAGGAGTTCTTGACCAGGCTCACAGAGTGGAATCACCTATGAACTGTGAGTTTTTAGTGACTTTATGGTGCCAGCTTCCTAGCATTTTTATAGTATTAAAACATTTTCCCCAACTACATTCTTATGAGTAATAACTAATTTGACCATAAAATGGCAAGAAAATGATCATTTCAGTGAGTTCTTGACTTGGCTCAAGGAGTAGAACTAGTTCTGCACTTTGAGTTTTTAGTGACTCTATGACGCAAGCTTCCTAGCATTTTTATACTCTAAAAATATTTTTTCCAATATATGCTCATGTCTAATAATAATTTGACCATAAAAAGGCAAGAAAATGCTTATCTTCAAGGAGTTCTTGACCTGGCTCACGGAGTAGAATCAACTCTGTACATTTTCTTTTTAGTGACTCTACGGTGCAAGATTCCTAGCTTTTTATACTCTGAAAACATGTGACCTTAAAAATGGCAAGAAAATGCTCACTTCAAAGAGTTCTTGACCTGGCTCACTAAGTATAATCAGCTCTGCACTTTGACTTTTTAGTGACACCATGGCGCATGATTGCTAGCATTTTTATACTCTGAAAACATGTTCTCCAACTAAATTCTCATGTCTAATAACTAATTTAACTATAAAAATGGCAAGAAAATGCATACTTCAAGGAGTTCTTGACATGACTCATGGAGTAGAATCAGCTCTCACTGTGAGTTTTTAGTGACTCTATGATGCAAGCTTCCTAGCATTTTTATACTCTGAAAACATATTCTCCAAATATATTCTCATGTCTAATAACTAATTTGACCATAAAAATGGCAAGAAAATGCTCACTTCAAGGAGTTCTTGACCTGGCTCACAGAGGAGAATCAACTTTGCACTGTGTTTTTTTAGTGACTCTATGGCGCAAGTTTCGTAGTAGTTATATATTCTGAAAACATGTTCTCCAATTATACACTCATGTAAAATAACTAATTTTACCCTAAAAATTGTAAGAAAAGTCTCACTTCAAAGAGTTCTTGACCTGGCTCACGGTGTGGAATCAACTCTGCACTATAAGTTTTTAGTGACTCTACGGTGCAAGCTTCCTAGCATTTTATACTCCGAAAACATGTTCTCCAATTATATTCTCATCTGTAATAACTAATTTGACCATAAAAATGGCAAAAAAATGCTCACTTCAAGGAGTTCTAGACCAGGCTCACAGAGTGGAATCAGCTATGCACTG
This sequence comes from Pogostemon cablin, assembly GCA_023678885.1. Classification (NCBI taxonomy): domain Eukaryota; kingdom Viridiplantae; phylum Streptophyta; class Magnoliopsida; order Lamiales; family Lamiaceae; genus Pogostemon; species Pogostemon cablin. Next base: position 10,052 of record JAHCLQ010000571.1, on the reverse strand, counting down.
TGAGTTTTTAGTGACTTTATGGTGCCAGCTTCCTAGCATTTTTATAGTATTAAAACATGTTCCCAACTACATTCTTATGAGTAATAACTAATTTGACCATAAAAATGGCAAGAAAATGATCACTTCAGTGAGTTCTTGACCTGGCTCAAGGAGTAGAATCAGTTCTGCACTTTGAGTTTTTAGTGACTCTATGACGCAAGCTTCCTAGCATTTTTATACTCTGAAAACATTTTTTCCAACTATATGCTCATGTCTAATAATAATTTGACCATAAAAGTGGCAAGAAAATGCTTACTTCAAGGAGTTTTTGACCTGGCTCACGGAGTAGAATCAACTCTGAATATTTTCTTTTTAGTGACTCTACGGTGCAAGATTCATAGCATTTTATACTCTGAAAACATTAGACCTTAAAAAATGGCAAGAAAATGCTCACTTTAAAGAGTTCTTGACCTGACTCACTGAGTAGAATCAGCACTGCACTTTGACTTTTTAGTGACTCCATGGCGTATGCTTTCTAGCATTTTTATACTCTGAAAACATGTTCTCCAACAAAATTCTCATGTCTAATAACTAATTTGACAATAAAAATGTCAAGAAAATGCACACTTCAAGGAGTTCTTGACCTGACTCATGGAGTAGAATCTGCCCTCACTGTGAGTTTTTAGTGACTCTATGGTGCAAGCTTCCTAGCATTTTTATACTCTGAAAACATGTTCTCCAAATATATTCTCATGTCTAATAACTAATTTGACCATAAAAATGGCAAGAAAATGCTAACTTCAAGGAGTTCTTGACCTGGCTCACAGAGGAGAATCAACTTTGCACTGTGATTTTTAGTGACTCTATGGCGCAAGCTTCGTAGAAGTTATATACTCTGAAAACATGTTCTCCAGTTATACACTCATGTAAAATAACTAATTTTACCCTAAAAATTGTAAGAAAAGTCTCACTTCAAAGAGTTCTTGATCTAGCTCAGGGTGTGGAATCAACTCTGCACTATGTGTTTTTAGTGACTCTACGGTGCAAGCTTCCTAGCATTTTATACTCTGAAAACATGTTCCCCAAATATATTCTCATGTGTAATAACTAATTTGACCATAAAAATGGCAAGGAAATTCTCACTTCAAGGAGTTCTTGATCAGGCTCACAGAGGAGAATCAACTTTGCACTGTGTTTTTTAGTGACTCTATGGCGCAAGCTTCGTAGAAGTTATATACTCTGAAAACATGTTCTCCAATTATACACTCATGTAAAATAACTAATTTTACCCTAAAAATTGTAAGAAAAGTCTCACTTCAAAGAGTTCTTGACCTAGCTCACGGTGTGGAATCAACTCTGCACTATGTGTTTTTAGTGACTCTACGGTGCAAGCTTCCTAGCATTTTATACTCTGAAAATATGTTCTCCAAATATATTCTCATGTGTAATAACTAATTGGACCATAAAAATGGCAAGGAAATGCTCACTTCAAGGAGTTCTTGACCAGGCTCACAGAGTGGAATCAGCTATGCACTGTGAGTTTTTTGTGACTTTATGGTGCCAGCTTCCTAGCATTTATATAGTATTAAAACATGTTCCCCAACTACATCCTTATGAGTAATAACTAATTTGACCATAAAAATGGCAAGAAAATGATCACTTCAGTGAGTTCTTGACCTGGCTCAAGGAGTAGAATCAGTTCTGTACTTTGAGTTTTTAGTGACTCTATGACGCAAGCTTCCTAGCATTTTTATACTCTAAAAATATTTTCTCCAACTATATGCTCAGGTCTAATAATAATTTGACCATAAAAATGGCAAGAAAATGCTTATCTTCAAGGAGTTCTTGACCTGGCTCATGGAGTAGAATCAACTCTGTACATTTTCTTTTTAGTGACTCTACGGTGCAAGATTCCTAGCAATTTATACTCTGAAAACATGTGACCTTAAAAAATGGCAAGAAAATGCTCACTTCAAAGAGTTCTTGACCTGCCTCACTAAGTAGAATCAGCTCTGCACTTTGACTTTTTAGTGACTCCATGGCGCATGCTTCCAAGCATTTTTATACTATGAAAACATGTTCTCCAACTAAATTCTCATGTCTAATAACTAATTTGACAATAAAAATGGCAAGAAAATGCACACTTCAAAGAGTTCTTGACCTGACTCATGGAGTTGAATTAGCTCTCACTGTGAGTTTTTAGTGACTCTGTGGTGCAAGCTTCCTAACATTTTTATACTCTGAAAACATGTTCTCCAAATATATTCTCATGTCTAATAACTAATTTGACCACAAAAATGGCAATAAAATGCTCACTTCAAGGAGGTTTGGACATGGCTCACAGAGGAGAATCAACTTTGCACTGTGTTTTTTTAGTGACTCTATGGCGCAAGCTTCGTGGAAGTTATATACTCTGAAAACATGTTCTCCAATTATACACCCATGTAAAATAACTAATTTTACCCTAAAAATTGTAAGAAAAGTCTCACTTCAAAGAGTTATTGACCTGGCTCACGGTGTGGAATCAACTCTGAACTATGATTTTTTAGTGACTCTACGGTGCAACCTTCCTAGCATTTTATACTCTAAAAACATGTTCTCCAAATATATTCTCATGTGTAATAACTAATTTGACCATAAAAATGGCAAGAAAATTCTCACTTCAAGTAGTTCTTGACCAGGCTCACAGAGTGGAATCAGCTATGCACTGTGAGTTTTTAGTGACTTTATGGTACCAGCTTCCTAGCATTTATATAGTATTAAAACATGTTCCCCAACTACATCCTTATGAGTAATAACTAATTTGACCATAAAAATGGCAAGAAAATGATCACTTCAGTGAGTTCTTGACCTGGCTCAAGGAGTAGAACCAGTTCTGCACTTTGAGTTTTTAGTGACTATATGACGCAAGCTTCCTAGCATTTTTATACTCTAAAAATATTTTTTCCAATATATGCTCATGTCTAACAATAATTTGACCATAAAAAGGCAAGAAAATGCTTATCTTCAAGGAGTTCTTGACTTGGCTCACGGAGTAGAATCAACTCTGTACATTTTCTTTTTAGTGACTCTACGGTGCAAGATTCCTAGCTTTTTATACTCTGAAAACATGTGACCTTAAAAAATGGCAAGAAAATGCTCACTTCAAAGAGTTCTTAACCTGGCTCACTAAGTAGAATCAGCTCTGCACTTTGACTTTTTAGTGACACCATGGCGCATGATTCCTAGCATTTTTATACTCTGAAAACATGTTCTCCAACTAAATTCTCATGTCTAATAACTAATTTGACAATAAAAATGGCAAGAAAATGCACACTTCAAGGAGTTCTTGACCTGACTCATAGAGTAGAATCAGCTCACACTGTGAGTTTTTAGTGACTCTATCATGCAAGCTTCCTAGCATTTTTATACTCTGAAAACATGTTCTCCAAATATATTCTCATGTCTAATAACTAATTTGACCATAAAAAAGGCAAGAAAATGCTCACTTCAAGGAGTTCTTGACCTGGCTCACAGAAGAGAATCAACATTGCACTGTGTTTTTTTAGTGACTCTATGGCGCAAGTTTCGTAGTAGTTATATACTCTGAAAACATGTTCTCCAATTATACACTCATGTAAAATAACTAATTTTACCCTAAAAATTGTAAGAAAAGTCTCACTACAAAGAGATCTTGACCTGGCTCACGGTGTGGAATCAACTCTGCACTATAAGTTTTTAGTGACTCTACGGTGCAAGCTTCCTAGCATTTTATACTCCAAAAACATGTTCTCCAAATATATTCTCATGTGTAATAACTAATTTGACCATAAAAATGGCAAGAAAATGCTCACTTCAAGGAGTTCTTGACCAGGCTCATAGAGTGGAATCATCTATGCACTGTGAGTTTTTAGTGACTTTATGGTGGCAGCTTCCTAGCATTTTTATAGTGTTAAAACATGTTCCCCAACTACACTCTTATGAGTAATAACTAATTTGACCATAAAAATGGCAAGAAAATGATCACTTCAGTGAGTTCTTGACCTTGCTCAAGGAGTAGAATCAGTTCTGCACTTTGAGTTTTTAGTGACTATATGACGCAAGCTTCCTAGCATTTTTATACTTAAAAAATATTTTTTCCAACTATATGCTCATGTCTAATAATAATTTGACCATAAAAACAGCAAGAAAATGCTTATCTTCAAGGAGTTCTTGACCTGGCTCACGGAGTAGAATCAACTCTGTACATTTTCTTTTTAGTGACTCTACTGTGCAAGATTCCTAGCATTTTATACTCTGAAAACATGTGACCTTAAAAAATGGCAAGAAAATGCTCACTTCAAAGAGTTCTTGACCTGGCTCACTAAGTAGAATCAGCTCTGCACTTTGACTTTTTAGTGACTCCATGGCGCATGCTTCCTAGCATTTTTATACTCTGAAAACATGTTCTCCAACTAAATTCTCATGTCTAATAACTAATTTGACAATAAAAATGGCAAGAAAATGCACACTTCAAGGAGTTCTTGACATGATTCGTGGAGTAGAATCAGCTCTCACTGTGAGTTTTTAGTGACTCTACGGTGCAAGCTTCCTAGCATTTTTATACTCTGAAAACATGTTCTCCAAATATATTCTCATGTCTAGTAATTAATTTGACCATAGAAATGGCAAGAAAATGCTCACTTCAAGGAGTTCTTGAACTGGCTCACAGAGGATAATCAACTTTGCACTGTGTTTTTTTAGTGACTCTATGGTGCAAGCTTCGTAGCAGTTATATACTCTGAAAACATGTTCTCCAATTATACACTCATGTAAAATAACTAATTTTACCCTAAAAATTGTAAGAAAAGTCTCACTTCAAAGAGTTCTTGACCTGGCTCACGGTGTTGAATCAACTCTGCACTATGAGTTTTAGTGACTCTACGGTGCAAGCTTCCTAGCATTTTATAATCTGAAAACATGTTCTCCAAATATATTCTCATGTGTAATAACTAATTTGACCATAAAATGGCCAGAAAATGCTCACTTCAAGGAGTTCTTGACCAGGCTCACAGAGTGGAATCAGCTATGCACTGTGAGTTTTTAGTGACTTTATGGTGGCAGCTTCCTAGCATTTTTATAGTATTAAAACATGTTCCCCAACTACACTCTTATGAGTAATAACTAATTTGACCATAAAAATGGCAAGAAAATGATCACTTCAGTGAGTTCTTGACCTGGCTCAAGGAGTAGAATCAGTTCTGCACTTTGAGTTTTTTGTGACTCTATGACGCAAGCTTCCTAGTATTTTTATACTCTAAAAATATTTTCTCCAACTACATGCTCATGTCTAATAATAATTTGACAATAAAAATGGCAAGAAAATGCTCATCTTCAAGGAGTTCTTGACCTGGCTCATGGAGTAGAATCAACTCTGTACATTTTCTTTTTAGTGACTCTACGGTGCAAGATTCCTAGCATTTTATGCTCTGAAAACATGTGACCTTAAAAAATGGCCAGAAAATGCTCACTTCAAAGAGTTCTTGACCTGGTTCACTAAGTAGAATCAGCTCATCACTTTGACTTTTTAGTGACTCCATGGTGCATGCTTCCTAGCATATTTATACTCTGAAAACATGTTTTCCAACTAAATTCTCATGTCTAATAACTAATTTAACAATAAAAATGGCAAGAAAATGCACACTTCAAACAGTTCTTGACCTGATTCGTGGAGTAGAATTAGCTCTCACTGTGAGTTTTTAGTGACTCTATGGTGCAAGCTTCCTAGCATTTTTATACTTTGAAAACATGTTCTCCAAATATATTCTCAAGTCTAATAACAAATTTGACCAAAGAAATGGAAAGAAAATGCTCACTTCAAGGAGTTCTTGACCTGGCTCACAGAGGAGAATCAACTTTGCACTGTGTTTTTTTAGTGACTCTATGGCGCAAGCTTCGTAGCAGTTATATACTCTGAAAACATGTTCTCCACTTGTATACTCATGTAAAATAACTAATTTTACCCTAAAAATTGTAAGAAAAGTCTCACTTCAAAGAGTTCTTGACCTGGCTCACGGTGTGGAATCAACTCTACACTATGAGTTTTTAGTGACTCTACGGTGCAAGCTTCCTAGCATTTTATACTCTAAAAACATTTTCTCCAAATATATTCTCATGTGTAATAACTAATTTGACTATAAAAATGGCAAGAAAATGCTCACTTCAAGGATTTCTTGACCAGGCACACAGAGTGGAATCAGCTATGCACTGTGAGTTTTTAGTGACTTTATGGTGGCAGCTTCCTAGCATTTTTATAGTATTAAAACATGTTCCCCAACTACATTCTTATGAGTAATAACTAATTTGACCATAAAAATGGCAAGAAAATGTTCATTTTAGTGAGTTCTTGACCTGGCTCAAGGAATAGAATCAGTTCTGCACTTTGAGTTTTTTGTGACTCTATGACGCAAGCTTCCTAGTATTTTTATACTCTAAAAATATTTTCTCCAACTATATGCTCATATCTAATAATAATTTGACCATAAAAATGGCAAGAAAATGCTCATCTTCAAGGAGTTCTTGACCTGGCTCATGGAGTAGAATCAACTTTGTACATTTTCTTTTTAGTGACTCTACGTTGCAAGATTCCTAGCATTTTATACTCTGAAAACATGTGACCTTAAAAAATGGCCAGAAAATGCTCACTTCAAAGAGTTCTTGACCTGGCTCACTAAGTAGAATCAGCTCTGCACTTTGACTTTTTAGTGACTCCATGGCGCATGCTTCCTAGCATTTTTATACTCTGAAAACATGTTTTCCAACTAAATTCTCATGTCTAATAACTAATTTGACAATAAAAATGGCAAGAAAATGCACACTTCAAGGAGTTCTTGACCTGATTCGTGGAGTAGAATCAGCTCTCACTGTGAGTTTTTAGTGACTCTATGGTGCAAGCTTCCTAGCATTTTTATACTTTGAAAACATGTTCTCCAAATATATTCTCAAGTCTAATAACAAATTTGACCATAGAAATGGCAAGAAAATGCTCACTTCAAGGAGTTCTTGACTTGGCTCACAGAGGAGAATCAACTTTGCACTGTGTTTTTTTAGTGACTCTATGGCGCAAGCTTCGTAGCAGTTATATACTCTGAAAACATGTTCTACACTTGTATACTCATGTAAAATAACTAATTTTACCCTAAAAATTGTAAGAAAAGTCTCACTTCAAAGAGTTCTTGACCTAGCTCACGGTGTGGAATCAACTCTACACTATGAGTTTTTAGTGACTCTACGGTGCAAGCTTCCTAGCATTTTATACTCTGAAAACATTTTCTCCAAATATATTCTCATGTATAATAACTAATTTGACTATAAAAATGGCAAGAAAATGCTCACTTCAAGGAGTTCTTGACCAGGCTCACAGAGTGGAATCAGCTATGCACTGTGAGTTTTTAGTGACTTTATGGTGGCAGCTTCCTAGCATTTTTATAATATTAAAACATGTTCCCCAACTACATTCTTATGAGTAATAACTAATTTGACCATAAAAATGGCAAGAAAATGATCACTTTAGTGAGTTCTTGACCTGGCTCAAGGAATAGAATCAGTTCTGCACTTTGAGTTTTTTGTGACTCTATGACGCAAGCTTCCTAGTATTTTTATACTCTAAAAATATTTTCTCCAACTATATGCTCATATCTAATAATAATTTGACCATAAAAATGGCAAGAAAATGCTCATCTTAAAGGAGTTCTTGACCTGGCTCATGGAGTAGAATCAACTTTGTACATTTTCTTTTTAGTGACTCTACGTTGCAAGATTCCTAGCATTTTATACTCTGAAAACATGTGACCTTAAAAAATGGCCAGAAAATGCTCACTTCAAAGAGTTCTTGACCTGGCTCACTAAGTAGAATCAGCTCTGCACTTTGACTTTTTAGTGACTCCATGGCGCATGCTTCCTAGCATTTTTATACTCTGAAAACATGTTTTCCAACTAAATTCTCATGTCTAATAACTAATTTGACAATAAAAATGGCAAGAAAATGCACACTTCAAGGAGTTCTTGACCTGATTCGTGGAGTAGAATCAGCTCTCACTGTGAGTTTTTAGTGACTCTATGGTGCAAGCTTCCTAGCATTTTTATACTTTGAAAACATGTTCTCCAAATATATTCTCAAGTCTAATAACTAATTTGACCATAGAAATGGCAAGAAAATGCTCACTTCAAGGAGTTCTTGACCTGGCTCACAGAGGAGAATCAACTTTGCACTGTGTTTTTTTAGTGACTCTATTGCGCAAGCTTCGTAGCAGTTATATACTATGAAAACATGTTCTCTACTTATACACTCATGGAAAATAACTAATTTTACCCTAAAAATTGAAAGAAAAGTCTCACTTCAAAGAGTTCTTGACCTGGCTCACGGTGTGGAATCAACTCTACACTATGAGTTTTTAGTGACTCTACGGTGCAAGCTTCCTAGCATTTTATACTCTGAAAACATTTTCTCCAAATATATTCTCATGTGTAATAACTAATTTGACCATAACAATGGCAAGAAAATGCTCACTTCAAGGAGTTCTTGACCAGGCTCACAGAGTGGAATCAGCTATGCACTGTGAGTTTTTAGTGACTTTATGGTGGCAGCTTCCTAGCATTTTTATAGTATTAAAACATGTTCCCCAACTACATTCTTATGAGTAATAACTAATTTGACCATAAAAATGGCAAGAAAATGATCACTTCAGTGACTTCTTGACCTGGCTAAAGGAGTAGAATCAGTTATGCACTTTGAGTTTTTAGTGACTCTATGACGCAAGCTTCCTAGCATTTTTATACTCTAAAAATATTTTTTCCAACTATATGCTCATATCTAATAATAATTTGACCATAAAAACGGCAAGAAAATGCTTATCTTCATGGAGTTCTTGACCTGGCTCTCGTAGTAGAATCAACTCTGTACATTTTCTTTTTAGTGACTCTACGGTGCAAGATTCCTAGCTTTTTATACTCTGAAAACATGTGACCTTAAAAAATGGCAAGAAAATGCTCACTTCAAAGAGTTCTTGACCTGGCCCACCAAGTAGAATCAGCTCTCCACTTTGACTTTTTAGTGACACCATGGCGCATGCTTTCTAGCATTTTTATACTCTGAAAACATGTTCTCCAACTAAATTCTCATGTCTAATAACTAATTTGACAATAAAAATGACAAGAAAATGCACACTTCAAGGAGTTCTTGACCTGACTCATAGAGTAGAATCAGCTCTCACTGTGAGTTTTTATTGACTCTATGATGCAAGCTTCCTAGCATTTTTATACTCTGAAAACATGTTCTCCAAATATATTCTCATGTCTAATAACTAATTTGACCACAAAAATGGCAAGAAAATGCTCACTTCAAGGAGTTCTTAACCTGGCTCACAGAGGAGAATCAACTTTGCACTGTGTTTTTTTAGTGACTCTATGGCACAAGTTTCGTAGTAGGTATATACTCTGAAAACATGTTCTCCAATTATACACTCATGTAAAATAACTAATTTTACCCTAAAAATTGTAAAAAAAGTCTCACTTAAAAGAGTTCTTGACCTGGCTCACGGTGTGGAATCAACTCTGTCCCTATGAGTTTTTAGTGACTCTACGGTGCAAGCTTCCTAGCATTTTATACTCTGAAAACATGTTCTCCAAATATATTCTCTTGTGTAATAACTAATTTGACCATTTAAATGGCAAGAAAATGCTCACTTAAAGGAATTCTTGACCAGGCTCACAGAGTGGAATCAGCTATGCACTGTGAGTTTTTAGTGACTTTATGGTGCCAGCTTCCTAGCATTTTATAGTATTAAAACATGTTCCCCAACTACATTCTTATGAGTAATAACTAATTTCACCATAAAAATGGCAAGAAAATGATCACTTCAGTGAGTTTTGACCTGGCTCTAAGGAGTAGAATCAGTTCTGAACTTTGAGTTTTTAGTGACTCTATGACGCAAGCTTCTAGCATTTTTATACTCTAAAAATATTTTCTCCAACTATATGCTCATGTCTAATAATAATTTGACCATAAAAATGGCAAGAAAATGCTTATCTTCAAGGAGTTCTTGACCTGGCTCACG